>VXAC01000097.1:235652-414762 GCA_013399225.1 Rhipidura dahli
AAAAAAGTGAGCTTTTGAGCTTTGAAATGTCTGGATGATGATAAAGAGGGAGCATTTCCAAGCTCCTTATCTAATTATGGAAAGGGGTTTGTGGCCACACAGCTCTGAGCTCATCACACCATGCGGGATCAGGCAGCGAATTGTCTGCACTGGGTAGGATGTGGGTAGTCATGTCTTTAGGTAAAAGAGTGCCTCCATTTCCACAAATCTTCTTTTCCCACCATCAGCATCTTAACTCTGTATCCAGTTCCGAAAGATGGGAGCAGTGATGATGGATGACATTAACAATAACTACACTGAAATCACAGTGGTATATTCTGAAGTAGGGAGCTAAGCAGAGGAGTTGTTTAAAAATAGGTAGATGGCCAAAAATATATCTGCATACCACAAGCTTAAAAATAATAACAGGTGAAAGCAGAGTGTATGACCATGGAAGGAGAACTTGACGCAATAGGTATTCCTGAAGAATGAGGGACTGTTAAAATACAACAGAATATTGTTAGCACTTGCTATAATCTTTGGGGCGAGGATGTGCTAGGTCATGGAGTAAAGGGTAGGAAGAGGACTCTGCAGCTGCCAGACCCTTCTATATAGATAAGATTTTATTAGATGAAGAAAACCAGATAGTAAAATATTTATCTATTAATGGCTGACAAGAAGCAATTGAAGTTAGGAGTAAATAAAAGAGACCACAGCATTACTGAGTAACCTCCTCTGTGTAAGCAGCATGCCAAAGAGTAGATTGCAAATATTCGAATTCATAAAGGAAGAATTTTCTAATAAAAAGCACAAAATCAAATGGAGAAGCTAGAGAACAATTATAGAACTGTGAGTAAGGATATTGAGAGCCTTAGGCTGAGCAAGGAAGCTTCTTCTGAGTAACTTATAGTGGTCACAAATAACATACAGTAGGTTTTAAACTCTAGGTTATCTAATGACTGCATTTCTACCCTCCCATGCCATACCCTAACTTTACACTGAAATATTGTTCTATGATATTCTTTCTGCTATTCCTCTTTCTATCTTTCTCACACAAAACTATTATGACAATAATCCAGCTGTTTTCTTGCTGCTGTGGGTATGTGCAGAAGACTCCCATATGAATCTGCAGATGATGGACCAGAATGCCTCAAGGCATCCTTGAGCTGCTTAATCTTATACCTTGCACATTCTGAAATTAAGGAATTAAATTTGGGAGGTTTAGGAGACTACAAAGTTTAAGGTCAAATATTGGCACAGTTCTTTGTAGGAAGAGATGTCCAAATGTCATGTAAAAGTTTAAAAAAAACAAAACCAAACCCCAGCCCTATTTATTCATAGACACAACAAAGATTAATTGTATTAGAAAAATTATGTGGTCAGGGCCTGATGGACAATGACTAACATTCTTATTCCATAACTAGGTTAGTCTTGCTGGCTCTCCACTGAATCCCACAAATACTCAAATTAAACTAAAGTGATTCAGAACAGATTTTCTGTAACTCTCACTTCTCATTCTGGATCCTAAATAAATAGGTGCATGGTGTGCATCACATGAAGTGGGCAGCAAAGCTGGGCTCTGACCAGTCAACAAGAAAAGTGTATTTCAGGGTCAAACTCACTGGTGGCAATGGAAGGTTTGTCTTTACAGTGAAAGTGGATCAGAGTCCACTCTGGGCTAATCTGCTGTGAATGCTTGTGCTGTTGATAGACTATTCTAGGAAGGTGAAGTTTTTTTAAAGTACAGGAAAAGGAGTCAGGAAGAAAAAAATAGTACTAGCTTGAAAAAACACTTGATTAATTAACCCCCCTTCCCCAGGTCTTACTTCTTCTCTTTGTTGTAGTGAACCATCTATTTAATCAGGGAGTTTTCATCAGATGAGTGGTTTTTGCATTTATAGGCACTTAGTTCACTGCTTGTTGCAAATTTGGCTATCAGATTTTGATAGTCTTCAAGACTTATTCCTCCTATAGACAAACATGCTGAAAACCTTGTGATAAAATGAATCTTCATGAGTAACCCTTATAAAAACATGAGATTATCTTTAAGGAAGTGAATAGATTCCTTTTAAGTATTGCAAGTGAAATACACCCGAAATGAATCCTCCAGTTCATGAATTACATTTCAAGAATTTTGTTCCCTGGAACTTCTGCCAATGCTAGGGCTGGATCATGTTTTGTGAAAATCTGAATCATTGCATTGGCTTTACAGGCAACACATTCAGGCTCTAAATGTCTGATTAAAAGATGAGACTTTTCTATTCAAATATTTTAAAATATTGGCAATATTTCCCATGTTTGTAACATGTGGGAGCATTTTTTATCATGGTCACAAACATTTAAAATTAGATGGGTATTCGAAAGATGAAGGATAAAGGGGAAGGCTATCTTTTGGGAAGCATAAAGTTTTGCACAGCAGTTTTATTTCTTCTTTTATTTTGTTTTACTTGCAATTTGTGCAGCTTCTTGGTGGTAATTTGTGGGTTTCTGAAAGTTATGTAATTAAATTGTAGAAGATAAACAATTAATTAAAAAGCCAGGTTCAGTCTTATGTGTACTTAGTCGTCAGGCCTCCAGAGAATTTTAAATGTTTCAGAAATACAAATTCCTGTTAAAAAGGTGGGAATATTCTGCTATTTTTGTAACTTATTCCCCCACCATATAATTTAAATAATTGTCTTCTTGCCCACCCACCATGTTTAGGAAAGAAAAGAACTTTGCACAGTTGTATTCCATATGACAGGGAAAAAAGAAAAGGGGAAATGTAAAAAAAAAAAAAAAAGGCAAGAAGGTGCAGAACCATACAACTATGGAACTGCAGAAGAGAAGAAATAATCTCCAGTTCCAGAAAAACTTCCTGTTTTAAAGAAGTGATTAATTGTGCTTGAAGTTAAGCACACGCTCAAATACCTTGCAAAGTTGGGCTATAGGAGGAAATTGTATCCTAAGTAAAACATCCTGATCTTATTTCTTTAAATGTCATCTGTTTTTTAAGATCTTGTGAGTTGTGTCTGATGGGAGAATTGATAATCACAGGGCAAAATCGATCTAGGCTCTGGAGCAAATGATTACCCGCAGGTCAGCTGAAGCATATCCTGCACTGAGGACTAATTGATGGAGTTTTCCAGTTGCTAAGGGAGCTGCTGCAGAAGACTCTGAAACCCAGCACGTGTATTTCAGACTATACTAGTACTGGCACAGAAATTGGGAACAGATGCTCATTCTTAACATCCATCCACTCTTGCATATGTCGGGGTGCTAGAATGAAATATTTATGGACAGATTCAAATCCACATTCTGGTACCTTTGAATAGCTGGGCAGAAGAGCCTTGATGTAGAATTAAGGAAAAAAAAGTGGCACTGAATTATAAAGTGGTATAAATAACTTTTCTTTAAATGTGAATCTGACCTCAAGTATTAGGAGCTCCATAGTGAAAGAATAGCATTGTTAAAAGATAACAGGGCAGAGAGGCTTAAATTCAGGTACCTAATTGCTTTGCAGACATTCAGCATGCAAAAATACAAGGCAAAACCTTGTTAGGAAGGGTAAGACAGTGTGATACATAAAGGCATTTACCTCTAAGTAAATCAGGAGTAGTTCTGTAATCAACACACTGGTGTAAATTGATCCTGGAGCAAGATAGGACTCTGAGATAACACTTCTCAAATAACTTCCCTTAATATTGGAAGAGTTGTCAGCTGCACCACTGCAGCACAAGAGGATAAAAGGAGAATGCTTGGGAACTAATTAACAAGTTACCAGCTGAGTGGGTCTCATTATTTTAAAATGTAAATACCTTTGTTGATTAAATCTGGATCATTAGCTCTTGTCTTTGATAGAGGAAGTCTCATCAGAAGTGAAAAACGAGGAAGCAAGGAACTTTGTGGTGTTATTGAAATGTCTGATCCTTCGGGAAATGACCCAAGAATGTACAGAGAGCTGAACACGCAAGCTTTCATATTTGAACTATCCTGTGCAACTGGAGCTGTGAGAGCCTCTTGCTCTCTTCAGACTACACACAAAGAAAAACATGACTTACACTGACCAGCAGTCACCCAACAGTTTAGTTACAAGACAAGTTCCTGTTCAGCAGGATATTGGTAATGTTTCGTGTAAATGTAAGCTCTAGCATAGAACACACAAAGTTTCTTGTCAGATCCTTACCACAGGTTTTTGTCTACTTCAGATGCTTAAAGTTCCTGTTCATGAAACCAAATTTCTGCACACATAAAAAGAATTATCATGGATTTAAACACCTTCCCAATTGACTTTCATAAGAATAATCATTAATTTAAACACCTCCTGAAAAGCATATTTTTTAAAATACACAAAATATCCTGATTATAGAGCAGGGTAGAGGAAAAACATTGAAGTGAGCAAAACAACCATAGGTAACAAAGCTGTCCTTTAGAAACTTCTGGTTCTGTGCTGTGGATTTCTAGATCTGGGATTTGTGTTCAATGTTCAAACAGCATATTCTTGACCTATGTCAGGGAGCCAAGACCATAGTATTTGGATTTTGCAATCCACTTTTCTTCTGTCTTCCTTCCAAGCATAACAGGAGACCTCCCAGGCTTTTTATTACCAAAAATTGTAGTGAACTTCCATCTACCTTGGGGGACTGTTATATGAAATACAGTTACCTATATATTGAAGGTATGATCTGAAGTATTACTGCACAGCTGTACAGTTCAGTCACCCTGTCAAATTACCATACTCTTGAGTACTGCAACCTCATGCAAATAGTGAGCAGTGTTTTTCATAAAGTTTGTGGTGAAGGCTTTGGGTAGGCTGACCAAACTTGCAATTATGGGTTTATCTCCAGCTCCACTATCACTAATTATTGGTCAAGTTCTGGATTTATCACATGACTAGCAGTTGTTTTCACTGCAAAGTAAAATGCAATGAAAATAGCACAGAGTAGGCATACAAGGTGATTTTCGTCTGAGTCAGTTAATACATCTCTAGTAGAGCATTATCCAAAATGCCTTATAGCCTCTCAAACAATGATAGCTCTAGAAAAAAAGCAAATATTAACACTCCAATAATGTTTGCCCAGCAATGAGTGAGTGGTATACACATCATTCAGGACATCTTTGTTGCAGGTATCTATCAGGAAAATGGAGAACTGAGGTCCTCCAGTCAGGAGCATGTAATAAATGGTGACATTGAAGATGTCCACCCTGTGAATCCTTCTTAAGTTATGTATTTATCTTGTTCTCAATCAGTACTACTTGAAACTCCTGCTCCAGCTGACTACCTCCCAGTATCCATACCTTCCATTTTAATGTTATCTCCCACATGTAAAAATAGATGTTTGTCACCTTAAGTCCACAAAACATCCGCCAGTTCTGCCTCCAAAAATCATCAGTACCAGCTTTATCAAAGGACATAGTCCTGCATCTGGGGAGATACTGAAAATATGTTGCTACAGAATGTTTCCTCCTATTCCTTTTAACTGCAGGGTGTGCTGATACAGACTTCATATGCTTTGATTACAGTACACACATCTTCTTCCTGAAAACACTTGTTTCCTTCTTTCTGCTTGACTGATACTAAGATTGGTCTTCCTGTGTACAAAAATGTTGAGATTTAAAAATAAAGGGCTGGAGTCCTGAGTAAATTCTTCTTCACCACTTCATACTGCTGGGGAGGCAAGGGAGTCAGAAGTACACTTCAAATAGTGAGAGCTGGGCTTCCAGCTCCTTTGTGTCACTGGAGCACTCAAAGCAGTTACCAATTAGTGCAGCGAACCCCACATGCTCAGTGAATGAAAGCTGGTTCCAGTTGTGTTTCTGCAGTGCAGGGGATTTAGAACCTCTTACAGGAGAGATTCAGCAATCATTCTAAGCAACTCCGTCAAGGACAGATTGTTAGTCTGTTTCCTGTATGCTATTTTCTGATTCTGTTAGCATCCATAAATGTCTCAATATCCAGCATTTTTCCATTACGACCTTTATAATTTTTCACGGCTTCTCCCAGGACAAATACTTGCTGTGGAAAGATGAATCTGATTGGCTTTTTTTAAGATTGTGGTATCAGAGTCACAAAAAGATGTTACAGAAAGGGTATTTACAGTACAATGAAGATCAATGGTATTGAAAGCTAACGTTCATTAGCCTCACATTTAAGACTATTAGAGCAGAGAGGCTGTAGTGAAGCACTGTTTTTCATTTGCACAATGTTTCTCAAAAGCATACAGCACAGATTCTCCAGACACTTACTGGCTTCCTTTCTATCCTTGGAGCTCATTCTCATTTGCAATAGCGTCCAATATTGCAGAATGGAGATTGATGGAACCATTCAGCACAGTGTCAGCAAGTGTACGTCACCTCTGCTCTGACCATCACCAAAGTTACCAGGAGAATGAGTCAGAAAGGATTTGAGCAAAAGATGTTGTCAGTACCATAGTGACCATGCAGTTGCTAAGGATGTGATTAGCACTCCGATTGCAGGGACGGGAGAGTTAATTGCTGTGTCCTCATTCCATTTCTCTAGGGGAATACCTGTTTGCCAGTTCTACAAGACAAAATACCCTCTGACTCTTGATTTTACATCATCTGAAGCCAGCACCTGGTTGACCCTGAACATCTCCATTATGAAACTGGAATATGTTACTGTTATCCTCAAAGACTAGCACATGCAATTCTTAAAACTGCCTTTTTACTCCATTTTTATTTGCTGTATTTCCCTCTCTTCTGCATAACATTCACTTATTCATTCCCCTCTGGAAGTTTGATAGCTCTTGTTTTTTCTGTAAGCCTGAAATGCAGCTAATAAGCTGAAGAAGGCTCAGGGAAATGAACTAAAATGTCTAGTGGGAAGAAAAATGGCACTGTAAGGAAGGAATAAAAAAAAAAAAAAAAAAAGCTCGGTGTAATAGAGATTGATTACTCAATGTGTCCATGGCCTCAAATAAAACTGAGTGAATTTAACATGTTAGGTTACAGTTAAGAAGCTGAGTTGTTTATGTGGATAAAATATAGTTTCAGATTATCATGGGGAGCTGTTTATTTATTTTTGCATATGTGAGTCATTTAGGCAGTCCCTTTATATGAGTGAAAATATGTTTATTTTCCCACTCCCTGCTGGTGTGTGTTCTATTAATATCACACTAGTTGCAATAGATGGATACACTAGAATCTATTTGGTGTTGAGTTTGTTATTCACATTTCTTTTTTTCTTTTTCTCTTCTTTTTTTTTTCTTCAGGCAGCTATTTTTATAAACCAGTTCAAAACCCTCCAGGCACTTTTCATACAAGTTTTCCTCCATTTTTGAAACAGGGCTTAACCCTGCAACAACAATCCACAAGGAAGCAGTAGCCTGTGTAAGGTCTGAGATGTTTTTTATCCCTTTCAGACAAGAAGGAAGTAACACTGTATTTCCCTAGCTTCCCAAAACAAAGCATTGGGCACTCAGAAGTGGCCCCACTTCCAAAAGCTTCTATTTGATTTAAAAAAAGCTAGAAGCTATCAAAAGAGATGCTAAAATTAATAAAAAAAGAATGATGTTGTGAGATACACGGGTGCCTGTTGTTTACCACCAACCACAACTATCATCTCCCCCACCCTCACTAAGGACATTCCTGGTAGCTGCTGCCACAGGTGTTGCCCCTTTCCTCATGGCAGAAGGTAATGGAACACTGATAATTTTTTTCCTTTTTATGCACCGCATAACCTTTTGGAGTTGTTTCTCTTTCCTTTGCCCTTCCTATAACTATGTTTGGATTTTAGTAAATTATGGACACTCCAAGAAGGGATCCGCTGCCATGTCATGTTTGGTGCTGTACAAACAGAGTAAAATGAGGATGTTAAAGAACTTATTATCTAAAGAGCTGAGGCACAACAGGTTTACAAAGGAAATCAGCGAAGAAAATGGATGTGAAGTTTTCCCAGCTGAGTGGAGGTAACAGGCAGATGAGAGCTCAAAGTCCAGGAGCTGGAGCCAGAAGACCTGACTTTCAGGTCTAACTCAGCTGTTCTTGCTTATGTTAAAATTATGGAGGAATTAAAGCAAAGATACCTGAGGAAAATTCCCTTTCTGTGATGGAGGTGAGGAGGGATTGTACTGTTGGTTCCAGGCAGTTATCTGTGGGCTCCTGAACTCGCATTGTGCTATTCCTGCTGTCTGTAGCAAAGCAGGATGGCAATGAAAATGAAATCTTCTTCACACCCTCAGCCAGCATGACCCAGTTAGCTTGCAGCAGACATCAATCAGGATGTTTGCCTCTGCCTGTGACTGAGTAACAAGCCTGCCCTAGTGTCCCTGGCTTGGCTCTTGCTGTGCCCCCCATTTGTCTGCCATTTGAAACATGTCACTCTCCTTGTGCTGCATACTGTCTAGGTTGCAAGGTATGTGCTGTCTATGGGGAAGAGGAACTGTCTTTGTTTTAAATGTCACTATACCTTTTACAGCATGGCCCTGACCTCTCGGTATTGGTCTTAAGAGCTACAGGAATAGAAATTAATACATAAATTCTCACAGCTTAACAATAAAGGAAGGGTGGGCTGGTCGTGACCCTATGTCTTCAACCATAGGTTGTCACTCCATGATAGAACACATATTTTGAATGTAACCTCATCTGCTTTCTTCTTTTGGGAAAGTGCTTTTGTCTCTTTGTTCTTTCTTGATCATATATTTTGGTTCACATACAACCCATCTATGTCCTTGCCCCTGCAAGTGGGAAGGCAGTAATTTTGAAAGGGCATTAATGATCTTATAATTTTGTCCAAGCTTCAGATAGATCATTGAAAGTGCCAGTTCTTCCAGAGATACCACTGGCTCATAAGCAAATGTTATATAAAGGTGAAGAGCTACATATTCTGCTCCACTGGCTTATGCAAACAGATAAGAAGACATGAACAAGCTTCCTGGAATGGGAATCTAAAAAGACCAGTCACAGGGAGTTACAGATAGGAAGAATGCTTTGGAAAAGAAAGCAGAAAATTAAGAACAGCTATAATGGTGTCAGTCCTACTCTCCTGAAGTCCAAGGGAGATGTGTCAGCATCTACAAATAAGAGCAAGATCAAAACATAAGAACTTATCCCCTCATTGCTTGCCACTTGCATTGGATAGGCTGATATTATCTGCTTTCTCAGTCACTTCATTCAGCTAAGGAAATAATAATCATAAAACGTGTCATATGTCTTCCCCAGGAACAAGTTTGCAACATCTGAGTGTTTTTGATCTAGGACATAATTTTCCTCTGGTGTTTCTCGCAAAATCGGTGGTATAACCTTATGAGTCATCTTGTACAGCAGAAGTTTTTGAATGTGTTCTGCTTCCTAATGCTGCATAACTTTTAATAAGTCTTTTTCCAAAGTCCTCAGGCCCTAGGAAGCCAATTTATAACACATCCCTTTTTAAATGCATGTGCCAGAATCCCACATTTTCAGCATGTCAAGAAAAGGAGCCTGACATTATTTTCTTAAACCTGTAGCTGGGATCCTAAAATAAGAACCAGAATTTTCAAGAGATTTGAAATCTACAGAGCTTCAACCCATTACTAAGATATTATGTAATTGGTCCTTTTGAAAAGCCAGAAAATAACAAAAGACAGAGCTGTAATGCAGGATTCATTTTCTACCATGTGTGAAGTGTTGTACAGTATTTTACACTGGTTTCTCTTTAGAGTGATAGTCATCATTCTAGTCATTAGAAGACTGGACCAGAATACAGGAATTTTCAGCATCTCTTATTGTTGAACAGATGTCTTGGCTGCAGTTTCACCTTCTATAAAATGAAAGGTGGGAAGGGAGGATAAAAATGTAAGGGAAGAGAGGAAATTATGATGACCAGTCTTAGAAAGCAGGTTGAGATGTCCTGATGAAAACATGGCAGAAAAGTTACTGTGGGGCCCCATTATCATACTGAACTAGAATGTATACAAACAGCCTCCCTGGGAAAAGGATAATTTGTTTTTATATTTACAAAGGGAAGTAAGTATAATTATTATAGGACTGCACAGTCCTAATGTATTGACAGGGAAATTGCTGCTCTATTTTATGACTGTCTTACAACCAGCCCTCTGCCTCAGCAGTCACTGCCCAGTTACAGGATTTTTCTGGATAAACTTCTGTTACTGCTCCAAAGACACAAAAAATAAACCTATACTACCTGGCTTTTGGAGAGCAAACCGTGTCTGTGCCTGAAAAATTACTTTGTTGGCAACTATTTATACTAATAAAGTATGTTCCTTGTGTGGGGGCAGATCCCAGGAGGCAAGAGCATTCAGCATTCTATAACTTGGGATAGCAGTGGCAGGATTGGGCCTTTCTGAGGGTTTTTTTTTTTAAATTTTGTTTTCTTTGTGGAGGTTTTTTTCATGACTAGCAGTCTCCTAAGCAACAAAATGGGTAGGAGGAAAAATAGCAACTAGGCTAATAACAACACTAAGGGAAATCCCTGCCTGAGTCATTGTAGGAAAGGGAATTAGCAGTCCCCTTGAGCCTTGTGACACTTATTAAACAGAAAAAGTTGTTCAAATTATCATCCTGTCATCTGATGAAGATGTGGGGTATGTGCTTAACAGATCTTCCTCAATGTAGAGCAAAACTCCCTTCTTGCCTTGCCTCCTGTTTACTTTTTAAGAAGCAGCAGTGTAACAATTGAAGAGTGAGACAGTCTTTTCAGCAGGAGCTAAATTTGTAGAAATCAGCTTTTATTCCCAGATTGCCTTTAAATTGGAAAAAAGCCCATCATTTCTACAGGCTTGCTCTTTCTTTTGAAGCCACAAAAGGGAGCAGAATCTGACTCTTCAGTCACTTCCATAAGGGCAGTTCCTGCATAGCTTACAGCTTCCTTATTTCTCACAGGCCTCATCTCAGATCTGTCTGAAGGATGTGGTTTCTAAGAGCTGATGCTTGCTTTGTCTCTAAGCATTTGTCCTGATGCTCTAAGCATGTTCCTACAAAACTGAAACTTGTTAAAGTGTGTTTCTGGAGCATGCAATGGTCAGCTCTGAGTTAACACTTCCACAGGAAGCCACAGTGCAATACATGAAGTCTTTCAGTCTGTCCAACTTCCCAAAGTTTTTCTCAGAACAACCTTTGGCTGAACTCAGGTATGTCCAGAAACATACACCAGTTTATGAAGGTGCCACCCTTACTGTAAGTGCCCTGCAGGCTCTTTCCTATTTTTGAGGGCTTTCAGCACATGCATTACTTTAGTCAACATGCAGTGTGAGTTACATGTTGATCTTGGCTCTTCTTCTGTATGACTTTTTGCACGGTTTCTCAGTATTGAAGTGTCTTTTCTCATCATCCCCTTGTGGTTTTGTTAAGACCTTTTCATGTTGGTAATGCAATTACCAGCTATGTCTAATAATCCTCATAATTTTTACAGAAAACAATAATACAATCAAGCAGAAGAATTAATGAAGTCTAGTTTTCTCAGAAATTGTGTCCCTGCCCACACGCAGTCTGTAACCCACTTCTCCTCAATTTCAATCACAAGTGTGCCAAAAGGCACCCTCAATTTCCTCTGCTCTTCTCTTGGAAAGGCCCCCCAGCTCTTTTCAAACAAGTCCTAATTATTGACCTCAACGTGCACCCCTTTCCCTCTTAAAGGCACAAACATGGGGTTCGTACTCCAAGCAGCCAGGTTTTCTTCTGGAGCTTGCAGGAACTTCTTGTTTTGTGACCTCTTTTACATTGTCAGTTTGGCTGAAGGCAGCCAGCTGGTTCACAAGTTATTAAGGAGAGGCTGAGTTATAGACAGTGTGATCTCTCAGGTCTTATTTCTTGAGGAAAAGAGGATAAAAACAGAAGGTGATTAGAGCCCGAGTGTTTATGTCTATGGCCCTGGGCTTTTAGAGGCCTCTTTATCCCATAGACTTCATGATTTTGTTGAGGAGTTATTATGTGTACTCCTGCATATTATCTAATCATTATATTTTATCATCATCCACTAAGGACAACATAAATGTTTTAGTATAATGGTTGATTTGTCTAGTTGGCTGTAAGAGACTGGGAATTGCATTTACCAAGGCAACAATTCCCTTCTTTTTAAAACAGCTTGGAAGTTTCCAGGGACTTTGTCTGACTCTTGATTCCCCTCCCTTACTGTTCCTGTCTTCTAAATTGGCACATGTAGCCAAAAGTGTCTGCTGCCCAAGGAGTGGATGGCATGGCTTCCTGTGGGGCTGTCAATATAGTTCTTTTAATCAGTCAGGGATTTGTTGCTGAATGAAACAAATCTCCGCCAGACATCTTTCAAGTGAATGGTTTCCACAGAGCTCCCTACCCAATTTGCCGTGGGAAAGTGGGTAAAAAAGGTTTTAGAAATCAAGCTGTGGACTCAAGCATGTTAGGATTTCAAGGGTCAGATCCAACATTGCTAGGGCTAGGAGGAGTCTGACTATGGACTCAACGAGTGCAGAATTAAGCCCATTGCCACTTAGCTACCATGGTGACAGAAACCTTAGAAGTTTCTTAGACACTGCTCATATGCTGGACTAATTTCAAGCTTAAATTTGGAACAGTTGGTATAGCAAGTTTAACACTGCCTTTTAAATTATAATCAGCTATCTTCTCCTTGAACATATTAAACAATACTTATTTACAATATTTACATCTTGCAAGTATATTGTGGTTTTACAAATTCTCTTCCTTTTCATCTAGATAAAATGACTACTCAACAAAGAGGATGTTTCCACTTCTTGGTTTAGAAAATGCTATTGTTCTTTAGTGGAGAGTCCTCTGAGACACTCTGGCTTTCTGTGAGGTCAAAACTCCTCACCAGTTCACTGCAGTCTTCTCCTGACACGGCATCATATTAATGTTCCTGGCGGGTTTCTCTCAAGTATTTGTGTGTTTTAAGCTGAGACAGAGGTGGCGTCAGTAATTTCAAAGAATACTATGACACCATGTCAACATTTGGGTTTAGTCCTCTAAGTAAAACCTGCTGCACTTCATATAGAAATCTAAGGTGTCTCAAAAAAGAAAAAAAAAGAGTTATGTTTAATTAGGGTGTGTTTCACTAGAATACCTGTTAAACATTCTATCAAATGCTTTTCATATTTTTTTCTTTAGAAAAGCAGAATGAGATTTTACTGAAATAATTACTAAAAATACTATGTGGAAGAAATGTGATTGGCAAAAAATATTGATTAGCTCTAGGATGTTATGAATTTTCAGAGTAGACCTGTGCTTGAAACCATTTCTTTTCCTTTGAAACCTTTTTTTCATTTTAAAGCTGTGTCTCAGTTTGAATACTAGGCTGTGAACAGGGCCCATTTTGTGCTCTGTGGTCTGTGTTGCCAAGTACCTTATGTAAGTGGGTTCTCTTTCCCTTCAGTCCACATGTGCTTTTTTGAGTAGTCTCACTTTCTACTAAGAGTAAGACTTTGAGTAGCCATGTGGGCTTCACTGTGTTGGCCTCACTAGAGGTACTGAAGTCACATAAAAATTGCAAACATTTCTTTTGCATAAAAATTGAATTTGCTGTTCAAATAGAACCCAGAAACAGTTCTGCAATAGGTGTTGTTGCATTTGATGTACAGGGAGGTAAAATAAATGGTGTCTATCCCTGAAATTTTACAGCATGGGAAAGTGCCATGTTAGCTGATTCAGAAAATAAATAATTCTCTCTTTTCTGGTCATTTTTATAACATCAATGGGACTGACCAGACTGCCCAATTTGAGTGATCCTACACCAGTAGGTGTAGTGTTAGAACAAACATCGTCTCAACAACTAGCTTAGTTAGAGAACTCGAATGGAGTTCCTGATTTTCCTTGGCAGATAGCTGAAGAACTCAATCTTCTGCTGATATTACAAAGAAAGCATACAGTAGATAAAGATCAGACTCCTAGTAGTCTGGAAAAAACCCATATATTTCTATTGAAAAAAACCTTCATGACCCATCTTAACCATACAGTCTAAAGCAAGTGACAGTTTCTGGAACTTACTGTTTTTTAATTCCTGGGACACTGTGTCACAAGATAATCAATAGGTGAAGCCAGTGGCTGTCCTGGATCCTCGGAGGTCCATGAGATCCACAGAAGTAACTAAGACCAGTAAAATTTGCTGAATGAAACAAGTGTATGTATGAAAAATATATCTGCTGAACAGAGTCATACACACTGGAAAAGGTTGAAAACTGAAGGTTAAACATATGACTCCTCAGTTTGAAGTAGAACACAGAAGAGGAAAGCTTGAGACTTTATTGACTCAAGTAGACAACCATGCCCAGAAATGCACCCCAGAGAGATTCTAGGAGATAGATAGTCTTCCATTTTCCATTTCTAACTTCTTTGATTCCACACATTTCCGTGTCCTTTAAATAGAACAGGACTCCTATCAATTTCTTGATCTGTTCTGCTGGCACACACAATGACAGTCCTATGAAGCCATAAGGGTTTTACTGATTTTTTTTTCCTAAAAAATGTGTCCAAACTGCTTTTGGATTCACTACTTCTCCACCTCTTCATTCTGCTACTTCTTCCCATTTCTTTGGTGATTGCATCACATGACTTCTCTCCCACTTGCAAGATATACACTTTACTTTATAACATTTCTCATGCACTAAAAAAAGTGCTAAGTCAAGCTGTAACCAGAGCTGGAAGGTCTAGCCTTCCTCCAACTGGTATACCCATCATATAGCAGCCATCATGTGAACTTTAAATACAGATTATTGTTATGTAGCTTGTATTACCTTGGCTGTTTGCCCAGTTTGTCCTTGATAACTCAGGGTCACAAAAAATGAGTAATAATCTAGTCCTACTTTAAAAGACATAGGATCATCATGATGGAGATGGCCTTAGCATTCAAGAATCCTTTAAATTTGGCGCTCCAAATTATATGAAAAAATAGTTTTGATTGCTTTCCATGAATAACTGCTATTAAACTTTATTCTTCATCTTGCTCCTTACCAAGACTGGTATTGATTCCCAGTTGCTTGGATGCTAAGAATATCCTTGGATAATATTTTGGGAATTTAAGGCACTAGCAGGTTTCTGAAATGAATGGGATTTTCTGGATTGCAGAAGAAATACATCAGGATAGATTTGTCCATGCACAAGTAGCTTAATACCTGTCTCTGAGATGGGAGCAATGCCAAGTAGTGCATTTTGTGCAGTCTTGTGCAATCATTTCCCCAACAGAATTATATTCTTCTGGTGTGGGATGGTTTGTTATCCCTGTGTGCGACCCTTTTATAATATTTCCTAGTCAACTGTTTGACCCCAAGCTGGCTTTCCCACATTTCTGCATCTAGATAATGATCCCTTTAAGTGTTTTCCCAATCATGCCATGATCGGTTCAGACCAGTGTCACAGGTAACTGGTGAAGCAAACACCAACAAATTCACAAGCAATTCCAGTAACACAAATGGTCAATTACAAGGAACATTGTTAATCCAAATGAAGACTAATTTTTCAAGTGGAAGCTAAAGCATAAGCCCCCACAAAACCTGAGTAAAAAAATCTTTCATTTGTTTTTACCTGGGTAGTTTGGGGGGAAAAAAGTCCCAAGAGGTAAATCTAAAGGCTCTGCAGAAACAGTGACTGAAGTGAGAAGATAAAATTTGGACTAAAGTGACTTTTTTCATACGTTCATACATTTATCTTTTGTTTTTAGGAACTAAGAACACAGACATAAAACACAAACTTACAATTTTTTGTGTGTTAGACAATGGCAGTGGATGGAGAGTATTTTCTGCAGTCCATTGAATGACCTGCCCTGGCACAAGCAGTAAATGACATAAAGGCCTGCACTGCAGTCTCAGGATGGGGACTTCTGTTATGTGTCTCTGGCAAGTGGACTTTAACACCTAATTATAACAGAGTGTGTTGCCTCTTTGTGTGTTCCTTGCTGTCTGTTTATTGCTTGTGCTCAGTATCTCCCTCATTAATTTTATCCTTCTTCCTCCCTGTGCCTCACTAATCAGAGCTAAGTAACATTCATCAGTAATACTTTTCCTCCTCAGAACTCTCCCAGGTAAAGCTGTATGGGTGTTTGAGAGCAGGAAGAGTTTGCATTTTAAAAACAAGATCTGTCTTTTCTAGACATTCATGCTGAAGAAGCTAAAGTGAGGAAAATGGCATGATTAGTCCATTTGTGACCTATCCATTTCCTCTTTCCCACTGCTAAAGACAGTGTACTTACATCCTTGTCAGCACAATAAATCTCTAACATTTTTACAAATGCTATCTCTCCTCTAGGGATTTTCCATTGCAGTTGATACTATGCAATCTTAACCAACTGTTCCTAAATTATATTGCCTTCATTTGAGGCATTCTCAACAAGAGAGTGCAGCTGTGGTGGGATGTGACTTTGGTCAGAGTACTGAGGTGAATTAAAAGGTGTGATAATGACATTGCATTTACTCTTTCTGCTTGCCACTTCTGAATAGTGCATTCATATCGTTTGTCAGCTTGCAGAAAAGAAGCGGGTTTTATGAATGCCTACCATGCACATAAACAGACCCCGTGAGATTTTGGCAGACAGGAGCAAGTGATGACAGGTTGTTATCAAATTATTCATTTATATTTTATACTAACAAGGATCATACAGATTTGTTGGAAGACAGATACAAGAGATATAAAATGCATTCTAGGCAAGATCTTCATTAAGAATACCCAAGTTTACTAATCCTGATGCCCAATCATAACCCCTGGTAATTTTGTCTTATTATTTGTCCCCTCTCAGCTTAGTGGTAATGAAAACAAAGCAGCCTTGGCCAACCATTTACGAGGAAGGAAATTGTTAGAACAGCATGTCTCAATAAAGCAATAGGTTCTGCTGTGATTTTGTGTATGATACAACTGGACATCCCAGCTACTCAAGGAAACTCAGCTCTAGATGAAACCAAAAGAAGACATGGGGAATGAGATAAAGCTTATCAGGACCATGTGTACCTACATCTTGTTGGCTAAAGGGAACCCAAAACCAGCTCAGGATACTCTGATTTTCAGTCAGAGCCTGACCTTTCTGTCTGAAGTAGGACCCTGGATTACATTTGGAAAATTGTTTGGAACACACTGAGAACATTCTTCTGTGTTTCTGAGCAGGTTTTTTCCAGTTAAGACTCTTCCCAGTTTTCATACCCAGTGAAAGATATTCAACTCTGAAAGTTTTTTTCTTGAAATAGATTCTGCACAAAAGAATTACATCTGGAGCATAAGCAGCTTATCAGGAAGTAGCAACTTGAATTGCAAATGCTCCCCCAGAAGGTGATCTGCCAGAGGTGTTTCCTACAGTCCCCTCAAAACTGTAGGTTTCTGCTCTTCCATCATGTGATGCTCTAAGAAATGAGGCTACACACATTCATTTAATATTATAGTTCCCTAGTGATATGTTCACTTTCCTTTATGAGGGCAGTGTTGCTAACTTGTTAGGAGCCTGAGAACTGTATCAAATTAACATAGCGTGTAGAAAAAATTAAGAGAAAGAGGAGCTCCATGTGTGAAATGGAATGAGATCACTGATAGTCTTTTTGTCAATCTTTATTTTGTACTACAGACAAAATGTTAACAGGGATAATATAGAACAGTAATACTCAGAACTGGGATGCCCTTGTTTTTTTTCAGTAACCTGAATGACCAGAAGTACTTAAACCTTCACAGTACTGATTATATAGTAAAACAAGCGCAATACAGGTGTTTAACTGTGAGAAAGAAAGTGATGGAGCATGGATCTTGGTACAACCACTGGGGAGAAATGAATAGAAGAATCTTCTAGTTTTTCATGACAAGTTTTTGTTTTGCATGTGTTTACATGACTGAATAGAAAGTCACGCTTTCATCTCAGTAAGATAATGCTGTGCTTCTGCTAATATGCAAGAGACCAGAATGCAGCTCTTTCCATATTTCATCATAAAGCAAAACTGTCAAGGGCCAAAGAAAGCAACAGAGGAATGCAGGAGAGAGAAAGCCAGGATTTGTGAAGTAAGGGGAGTTTCAGCAGAGACATCCACACTACATTTTTCTTTTAAATTTTCTTTTGCAAAGCACAATTGGTAGAATACACCATCTCTGCAGTGATTTTTGTCAGCCATATATGTCACTCTTTTACAAGTTCAAAAGATACACAGAGAAGTCAGCAAACTGGCAGGGTAAGTGAAATATAGAGCCCAGGTAACATTTGTAAACATCAGTTTGCTGCAGCTTTGGCCTTTTGGCAGTTGTGCCTTGCTTGTGCAGTGATAGTTCCTAAGAGGGGCTGTAAGCACTTCTTGCAGGATATTCTGTTCTGCAGTGGCAATGGGGGCAAGGTGTTGCTTCCACACAAAGTTCATTTATGGTTTCCCTGTGCAAAGGGGGTGAGCCATTGCTCACCAAGGAGCTGTACATCCAGGCATAATCAGTGTGCTGACAGCAGCAGACATTCTTCTAGGTAATGATTGTTGCCTAATATGTATTTTTTTTCCTCTGGCAAAGGCTTTATCTCCACTTCTATGATTCCTGAGTGCTGGCAATGCTGGAGGCAAAATCCCCCCATATCCTCTTGCCTCAGTGCCATGTGCAGGGGCAAGAGGCATCTTCCCATGCCTGATGGATGTTCTTACAGCAGGAAAAGCTAGTGAGGGACTGAGCCATTCCACAGAAGCCCACTAATTAACTTTAGGACATGCCTGGTTGTATCTTGTAGTAATAAACATTTATATCAAAAGATACCCACAATCAGCAAAACCTGCTCACTTCCTCTCTGGCTCTAGGCATAGAAGCTGTGCAATGTTTCTGAATCCAGTAAAGAAGCCCTGACTGGCATTCTGCTACTGGTGTAGTCATGGGTTAGGTTTGGAAAACGTTTGGTGGCAGCCCAGGCTTGAGTTGGCTTTGGCAAGATCAGCGTGTGGGCATCGTTTCCCAGAGGATACTGCCATCTGCTGCTGGTGGCACCGGGGAGCTTCACTGCAGTTTGCCAGCAAATGGCTACAGAACACTTGTGGTCAAACCTCACTTGCTTAAAGATAGCTCACAGTCACGAGCCAGATGGACTTGTCTTGTTTCTTACCGTTCCAAAGACAGACTATACAAATACAAATATAAATACTTACAAGGCACATCCTAAATGAAACAGAAGTTTAGGGAATGCATCTTCTGTGGGGAGAGGTGCTAATTACTCACACCTGCTCCAGCGCCCAGCAACAGACGGGTCTTACTGTAAATGAGTGGTTGGTCTGGAAAGACAATGCTCTGGGGAACCTGCAGGAGTTAGGCAGATTTAGGTACACCAATTGGTAATAATCTGTGGACAATGAACACAGAAGATAAGATTTGTCAACTAATAATACAGACAAAATAACAGTAGGACGTGCTTTGGAAAAAAAAAACCTGCAAGGGTGTATCTTACTTTTTTTTTTTTTTTTTTTTTTTAAGCAGTACCACAGGGAAGTGATACACATCCTTCTCTTGGCAACACTGGAAGAGAATTGGACAGTATTCTCTTCCCCAAAGCTGGAAATATTTTGTTGAAAATAAATGTCTGGTTAGCACACTTTGAATTTTCAAGCACAGTCTTGACGTTTTTTAAGAAAATCAGACGTTTCGTATGTTTTTTCCCTATTCCCTGGATTCTTCATTTTCTACCAGGACAAAACCCCCCATCTGTTATCTGTAGTAGCCAAGCCTGGTGGACATATTTCTGGGATGTGGGACTTCTGCATTCAAAAGCAGAGTACAGTTTAAAATAGGCTTTCCCTGTTTCAGTGAATGCCCTGCACCCTCTGGTGTTGGCAGTGACACAGAAGCTCTTACCTTGGCATTCCCTTTTGAGTGGCTCAAGTGGAGAGTTGTTGCTCAGTGGGCTGAAACATTTCCTTTCCACTGAACTTCCAGCTTTGCATGAGGATCCCAGGCAGATCCCTGAAGGTTACAGGCTCTCTCAAATGATGGAGAGCAGAAAAATGGGCCCCAGTCCTTCTGTATAGTCAGCCCCAAAGGATTAAGGTTGTTGGTAAGAAAAGAACATCTTTGTAAATAGACTTTCTTTATGTACAGTCCTTAATGAAATCCTCTAGGAGTCTAAATTAGGGAGGATAATTGTCACCACCAATCTTTTGGACTTTTAAACTTTTTGGAAGTTTAAAATGCAAAAAGAAGTTCTTTGGTCTGCTCTGTAGGAATAGCACCCTGTCCTTACCTTTCTTTCCCCTTTCCCTTTCGAATTTTTGGGCACCTTCTATCTTCAGTAATCTGACTGTATCTAAGTGACAGGTCCATACCTCTTCTCTGACCCCATATGTTTGCACCAGTTCAACTCTTCAGCTTATTTCAGGCTGCTGTAGATGGTTTTCTGATCGTGACCTTTCACCAGCTTTTGAGGCTCTGTATTTTCTAGCAAATCCCGATGTGAAAGTTTGGGGAAGGAAAGTGGATGTCAAGAAGCCATCCAATTTTGTGTAGTGGAATTTGAGGACATCTAAGTCTCACAGGCATCCTGCTAATGCCAGCAACACACAGAAATCACCGGATTCAGGCAGTAAGGAAAATTGTGACAGATCAGAACTGTGGCTGACAGAAGAGCTGCATAGGCTCAGGTGAACACCTGAAAACATGTTCCAGAGAACCAGGGAGTAATAGTGCTCTGTCCCCATGGGTACTTGTCATGAATGAATGTTTTAAGGTCACTTAAGGAATAAGCAGAGTCAGCAAGTGAAGCTTGGGAAATTGCCACAGCTCTTCATCTTTTCCTTCTTCCTGAAAACACAGCAATCAAACCACAAGTCCTTTTATTTCATGGGATGAGCCTTTATTGAAATATTTGACATTTAGTTCCTTTGCTGATGTAACTGGTTTTTTTTGAGGGGACATTATATTTTTCATGTGAGACTCTTGCTGGGTTCTCTAAGCCGTTTTTAAGAAGCAGTCCATGTAAGTACAATACTGAGGCAAAGGCTCAGGCCCAGGCTGCTGGAGGTCAGCACCACAGCCCCATCTGGGAAGTACTTCTTATCAACATAGTCTATGATAGTTGTCACAGCCAACATAGTCTCCTCACATGTGGGCTGGATTTGGTCAGCAGGGAGGATAAATCCATGAGTACCCATGTCTCGCAGCTCAAATGTGTAGGAGAGGGGAATGCCAATTGTGTGGACCCAGTCCCGTGAGGAGCCTGAGTTATTGTCTGTGAATTTAAAAATAGAGAGGAGATATTTGTATTAAGCATGGTCCTTTGAAAATACTTCTTGCTATAGTTAATGCAAGTCTATACCAGAATCCCTGAACTAAGCAGTAACCATATATCACTGTGACACAGAGAACAGTTTCTAGGTGCTGTAATTCTTAACTATACTAAAAGTCTTCCATCGAGTTTCCTAACTGACACAGTTCTTCATAAGGTGGTATTGTACAAAAGCAGGAGATGAGTTTCAGGGATTCTGTGGTTTTAGCATTTTATGGTGAGTAGAGTGGAGTACAAGATGGATCGGACATTTGTCTGTTCTTGTACTGCATTTCCTACTTTGATACTGACTAGAATTTCTTTTTTTTTTTTTTTTTTTTTAATTTTTTTTAAAGCATGATTTTGGTCAAATCTGAAAAAATTCCTGCTTCTCTCTGTATCTCTGTTCATCTTCCTCATGGATTGTTTTTCTTACCTATTCAGCGTAAGTACAAACCCTGACAAAATGCAGTCCTAGGCACAGGCAAGTTGCCTTACAGTTGCACTGCATTGCTCATGCAGTCTGTGACTCAGAGACTGGCACTCGGGGACTGGCAGAGACAGCCACTGGGATATGCAAACCACATGGGTTCTGGAGCCAACTACTTACTGTTCTCACTGACTAGCGTGACTTATTGCTTACTGGGAAAATATTGGGTTTACTGGGCAGCCTCTAGGGCCCTCAATCCTCTTTGTAAAGGCTGTCACCTCATATTAGCTGTGATGTGTTCGTGACGTGGCCATCCAGTCTATTAGGAGCAGGGCTGAAACTGATATATTTCGCACAGAATTGCAAGCAGCTGCCATGTGATAATGTCTGATGGAGTAACTGTAGACCTGATTGGGATTTTAATTTTTTCTTGATTCCAGTGGCAGCAAACTCCAAATAGGAGTTTTGCTGCTGACTTCAGCAGGGTCAGGATGATCTATCACCAATCTCCTTCTGTCCCCTGTGATGGATCTGTGAGGAATCCATGTAGGAACTAGCTTCTGTTCGTTCCTGCAGTCAGCTTTATAACTTACAGAGTTATCTTGTATTCAAATGACTGCTGCTTGTATGTTGCAGCAAACTAGCCCTTTAAATACTACTCAAAGTAGAAACTCAGCAAAACAGTCCTTGCTGATGCATGTGACACAAGAATTCTTTGAAACACAGAGCAATCAAGGGAAACATAAAAAAACTTACATAAAATTAAAGCAGTTGATCCTACTTTATAGCTGGTCCCATACTTTCCTGTCAATGCAGCTGCTGCTTCCTTTGCAACATGCATCTGGAGATTCAAAATAGGAACAGCATTGTCATCAGTGGCAGTACCTTTGGCAATTATTTTGAGTGGACCAAAATTTTTGTCTCCTTCAGCTTTACGTTTACATATGATCAACTTTAAGTTCTGATATTACTTCAGGTCTTTAGAGGAACCCATTAGAAACATTTTGATAATATGCTCTTGATTTTTTTTAATGCACATTGTGTTAAAATTTTAAAAACTAATCTGCTATTAGGTAGAGATGCTATTTGCTTTACTGTAAAGCTAGAGCCTCTATTTTTGAGAATTGGGAGTCTGTGCTGTATAACACACTGGTACTGACTACAGCAGTGTTTGACCTCTTACTCATTTTATTGCCATAGACTCTGTATCCCACTATCCTTAGAAACTGAGCCATAGACAAAATAAATGACTTCTCCAATGAAGAATTCTCCTGAATGACTTCTCATACGAAGTCCAAACCCAATTCCCTTATGCTCTTGACTAGAGTTTCAGCTACTGGAATCTTCATAAATACACACACTAGTGAACTTAAATCAGAACACTCAGACACTGAGAGAAGAAGTAACCAGGAACTTAGGTACTTACTTTGCTCCCATTCTTCTGAAAGCATGTTTGGAATACCCTTTCTGAACTCAATCATGATTACCATATGTGTATAATGTGCTGGCATCCTAAAGTGCAAATTCATCCTTGTATGCGGCAAAAGTTGGTGCTCTTCTCCACTTACCTTGCTTTGCATTAACCCTATCTGTAGTAGTTCAATTTTCCTGATCTAAGATGAAGAATTAGGATTTGAGGCAAATAAACCTTACTGATGCTGAACAGAGAAGCAGTAACTCTGGGAGCCAAGTCCCTGAACAAGCCAAGCTCCTCTGAAGGAAAGGCAAGAGAGCAAGTAAAGTTGCACCACATGCAACCACAAGCCTGTACTTGCTCTCTACAAATGTAGAAGACGAAAATTTTGCCCTACCAGTTCTTCACTGTTATTTGGAGGTTTAGTTGTGGAACCATATGGAGTGAGGATGAGCTGTCCATAGGAGTGAATTGTTAAATAGCACAAAATATCACTCTTCTTGCTTTTGATAAACTGAGCCACGGCTCTTGTCTCAGGCTCTGATTCTGGTCCAGATCCACAGAAGACATCACTGCTGCAGTTAAAAGATACACCAACACCTAGGGAGGAATACAAACACTGAATCAAAGGAGAAATATAGAACACCAGTTCAGAGGGAACTGGGAAATTCACCTTGTAGTGTTAAGGCATGTGTTTATGTGAGCAGGGGACTAGACAGCTGAGTGGGACTTTAGCATTACACTCAGCTGGTAGCAACTAAAATTTGCTACAAGACTGAAATATTTATTGCGCATTTACAGGATGGCTGCAACGAAAACATTCTGACACCACCATACTGTACCACACACCAGGGAAGCTTTGGAGGCTCCTTGAAATTCATGGTAAATGTAAATACTGGCTGTTAAGTGACTAACTCCTAGCATTCCTGCCTAGAGCTGATGCTTGCTCCTGCAGTGAGGTAGAGGTATAGTTACATAAGAGCAATTTTCTCCTCATGAAAACAAGTGCTGGTTGAAAGTCAATGAGTTAATATTTTGACAAACCAGGATTTTATTTTTATGTATTTCTTGATGACAACAAGATAAATATTCCTTTCTTATAGGACTACATTTCATTTCAGAAACTAGTTATTATTCTTGCTTTACGTTTGTGTTCATGATCTGAAATACTTCAAACTTACTGCCCCAGGATGAGTTGAAGTTCCGGTTCAGATCTGTGCCATAGCAGGTGCCATTCTTATATGGAACACGGTTTTTCCGCCACAAACGTTCCTAAAGAAAAGTAACTTCTGTTACATAATAAAAACTCAATGATCCACACCAGTGATAATATGGTGTAATTGCTCATTTATTTTCCACCTCTGCATTCTAACTAACCCTGTTATTGTAAGAGTACAACTCCGCGTGCATGGGTGACAAAGCTCAGTGACAGAACAATTCATCTGCTACAGCCAGGCTGTCATCTGCCACAAACCTACATGCACCCTGAAACAAGCTTCCCAACCTTTTTTTTTTTAAGTATTCTTCTTCTGTAGTACTCAACTGCTTCTGTGCAGTGTGGCACTCCTAAGTAAGACTTGGCATTGTGAGGGATAAGAGATGATAGTATGTTTCAGATTCAAGAAGATGAATTCTTTTTTGTCAGCTGATCTTCCTACTGCCCCTTGGTTCCCTGCTATACTCACGGCTATACTTGGTTCTGTGCAGACCTCACTGCCCTACCTGCATGATCTTCCCAGCTGAATTACCTTTGCATCCCAGTGCAGTGTTTGGTATGCCTTAAACCTGACTGGGGGCAAGCTGGGAGACAGTCTGATCCACAGGGTGGTAGGCTGAGCCTCTTGGGCCATCCCAAGGTCCTGCATTAAAAGATGCTTCAACTGGGCATAGGAGCCTGGAAGCATGGAGGGAGTGGCTGAAGACCAACATTTTACACTATCCTCCATATCAGAAGATTATTTGGGAGGGCACACCTATTTCAAAACCAAATAGCCCAGTATTTGACCAGTTCTCCTCCTGTCCCATGCAGAGATGCTAAGACCCATCTGTACTTGAGATATTTTGTGAAGGATGAATGACTGTTCCAGACATGCTTAACTCCATCAAGAAGGCCTTGAGCTGTTATTGAAGAAGTAAGCCCATTCCCAGAAACACAAAAGCAATCAATCTTCTGGTTTTGTCTTCCCAAGGCTTATGGCATTTGCTAGGAATATTTAGCTCTGCAATCTCAAATAACCACTGATTTTCCAGAAGAAACAAAATCTCTCCGCAATGAGAGGATTTATGTGAGTATTGTCAGTGTTTTCTGTTTAATTGCTATGACTCAATCTAGAAGTAACAAAACATGCTGGGCACATCTAACTTTCAGTCTAGTTCCTGGATTTCCACTACTTACTTTTTCCCAGGAATAGACGTAGCCATCAATATTGAGGACTGGCAAAACATAGAGGTCCAAATTGTGCAGGAATCTTCTTATCTTTGGGTCAGTTTTGTAATTTTGAAGAATCTGAAAAGAAAAAAATACAGAGCACTGTAAAGTTCATCGGGTTTGCCAGGGTGCCTTCTACTTGCCTCGATAGCTCTGGTGAGAGAGGCTCTGGCCAGCCTATTCAAAGGCTGCAAGGAGGCTGACTCGGACCTCCCAGGTTCTGGAACTCTGTGCTAGGCAAGCAGTACCTCACTGTTATCAGGTTAGAACAGACAGACCACTTGTAGCTGGTATTTATAAACTTTTATTCCTCACAGAGGAAAAGCACAGAACAACTATACCAAGCAGCAAAGTGGCCCCGCTTGTCTCTCGCCCGGGCTTCTTATGCCCTCGCCAGGCCAGGGGCCGGGCGAGGAGATGAGCCAATGAGTGAATGATGGAACAGTGACATTTCCCCAATACAGAACAAACAGGGGAGGAACAAAGGCAACAGCGCCAGTTATGAACTTGAGAAACCTGAGAACCCCCAGACCTGATGCACAGTCATCAGACATCCAGGGAATTTATCCTGAACTGGAAATAGCAACAAACAACAGCAGCACCCATTCGAGGACACTATTCAGTCTGTGGCTTCTGGAACATTGTAGTCTGCCCATCTCATTTTCTTCCTAATGGGCAGTTGCACTGCCACAGCACTGAGCAGAGAATTTACCAGTAATCACTGCAAAGAGAAAGTTTAGAACTATCATCAGGTGATCACTCACTCCTGGATATCACCATGGTATCCAACATCTGCTTGATCGTCAGTGTGCCAGGTACTTTCTGTACACATGGAACATTGCTGTATCATAGCTTAGGGCTTCTTTTTATGAGGAGCACTCTGACTTTTTGATATAAAGAGGCTTGATCCAACAGCCACTGTGGGAAAAGGAGAAGTTGATACCAAGTTTTGGAAGGCTTTGGAAACAGTTCAGATGGAAGAACTGAAGCACTAACTAATATTGTCCCATATCTCAGACTGTGATTTGGACTTTGGTCTCCACAGATATCTGTATTATATCCTAATTTTGCAAATCACATTTTAACAGAAAGGCATTATTCTTGGAACCACAATAGAGAAGAGAACTGAAGTGTCCAAAGTGATATGGTTTTCTTATTGTCTAAATGGAAGAGTAAGGACTCACTTCTTTCACAAACCACTGACAGAAGGCTGGAGAGATCCATTCTCTGGCATGAATCCCACAGTCCATCCAAATTATCTTTTTGGGTTTATTTGATGGTTGACTGATCTGAGAGAATGTAAAAATGATAATTTAAAAACTGTTACATTACAGTAAAATAGCTTACTGTAATACAAGAAAGTAAAGGATGTGCCTTGATATGCTGTTGAGTCATGTGAGATTATTATTATTATTATTATTATTATTATTATTATTATTATTATTATTATTATTATTACTACAGACATCTTTATGGCAAGCTCTTTTTCCTAATTACCCCATCCCTCTAGCATCACAAGGCATAAGCTTTAAATGCTCCTGTTGAGCAGGAGTGTTAATAGAACAGATTATTTTTTTCCTTTCTCATTTGCATTAGTCATTCGCAGGAGTGGTTGTTCTTAGCTGAAGATTTTTTAATTATTTTTTTTTTAGAAGGGGAACCACAAAAAGGCATGGATTATAATACTACTAAGTGATAGGAACAGATTAGGCAATAACTGATTAGGCAAAATGTTAAGACTGTGTTTTTTACTAGTGTGTCCAATAAAAAAAGTCATGGAATACTGCTAGCAGAAAGGCTATTTGCTGCAAAAAATAATAAAAATAACAAACCAAAAGTCTTTATCCTCACACACAGCTGTTGCCAAGCTAGTTTCAGCTTGATTTGTATTTCTAAACAAGACTTCAGTTAAATTTGTTGTTTTCACTGCAAAATAGCAATAGCAAGCTCATGATGATAGTGTATATGAAAGCTGGCAAATCTTACTGTAATGTAGAGGAGTAAAACCATCTCCTGTTATTCCAGTGAATTGGGATGAATACTATCTTAGGAAACATCTGAATCCTGTCTTCTCCTGAGTACTTTTCTTTTTTTGTTAAGATATGTTTTATTAAGGGAAGGTTCCTCCCTTACCTGTAGATAATACATTGTTCGATTCTCAAATGTCTTCCCTAGGAAATGCTGAGTCACCAGCTCACTGTTGTTCTTCTGGATCTGAGTCATCCATTGATAAATCTGAAATAGTTGCAAAGAATTCTTGGTCCAAAGTGGGAGTTTCCTTCTGTTTCCCAGTTCCATTTCCATATAAAAGCATTTTCTTTTGTTTAGACAAGCAGTATTTTCCTCAGAGCTTATTTCAGTCTGTGATGTCACAGGCATCACAAGGAAGGTGTTTCACATGCCTCTGTGCAAAGGCATGGTCATATCTCACTGAGTGTTAAAAGATAACATCACTGCAATGCAACACGGACACTCCATTTGGGATCTCATTCAACATGCCCATCCTATTGGGCATCTTCCTGTTGAGTTCACCAGACACCAAGCCACACCATCAAATCTTCAAAACAGTATTACAGTCTCTTCCCTATCAGCACTGATTTTCCACGTCTGAGTCAGCAGCAGTCATCCTCAATGGGTAGCTCAAACAAAACATACATGAGGGTTGACTCTGTTCTCTCACTTTTATTGTGCAGCCAGGGGAAATAATTACCACCATGTGCTGCTTTTGTTCAGGTTTGCCAACGGGTGCGCGAAACACGACATCAAGAAGTCATCACTGCCCACCCCTGTGACATTGTTTTCTCCTAAAGAGTCAAAAACCTGCCCTTAAATTGCTCTTTTCTAGATATTCCCAGTGTTCACCTCTTCTTCCTCACTGGGATTCCAGACACCACAACAGTCATTGCACTTCACGTCTGGCTCAGCACCAAACAGACTGGGACTTAAATTAATAAATACTAGAGATAAAGAATGACAGGGTAGAAAAGTAGCAAACCAATCAACTGAACCACAGAATATTATCTGCAAAAAAGTGCAGCTGCTTCACACAGAGCATTTAGGTTTTAGTCAGTGAAGAATTGAGTATTTAATCAAAATCAGTGGCAAATCCATATTCAATTCAACCAGGATAAGATTCTAGTAAAAGAGCAAGGACAGATTATTCAAAGAAGAAAGACAGAAAGAGGTCCTCTGACTTCAGCCGAGTTTTCTGCAAACACAGAGTTACCTGCTGTAGCATTTACAGAACAGAAAACAACAAAGAACACAAGCAGACAGATTCTTCTTTACCTCTTCCATTGGATGATAATCGGTGTACTTGTAACCTTCTGAGACCTGTCTGTGGCTGCTCCTCTCCCTTGGCATGCTCTGATCCACAAGTTTCTGCACATCAGGTATTAGGACTCTGAAGGAAGGGGAAAGGGAAGATAGAAGAGAATCCAGAACAGTTACTGCAGAACTGCTATGGTGGGTACATTGTTTACATAAGCAAATGAAAGGATGTAACCTCTTCTTTTGTGAATTGCCTGGCAAAATCATCACCATCAGCATTATGGTTACTTTCATGTAAAACAAAGTTCAAAGTACTGAGATTTTCACAAGGTTTTAACAATAGTCATTTTTACCAGATTTTTAAATTGTCAATTTTCTACCAAGAAAAAAAGTTCAAGATTTTCTTGTCTTCACCATTTCTATTTTTGAGAAAAACTCTGAAAATACCACCTTTTGGGAAAAGGAAGGGAAAGAGATAAATTTAAGATTAGTGTTTCATTGTATTTTATTGAGACATTTTCAATTTGCAAAGATTTCACAGAAATATCTATTGCAATTTGCAAAAATCAAAACAAACCTCTTATTTCCTTCAAATAGCTCTTCTTGCTTTTTAGCTACAAAATATCTCAGAAATAAGTATAACACAGGCATGATTCCATGATCCAGGGAGTCAATAAAACCTTTTCCTTGGCTTCAGTGGACTTTGGATCAGGAGCCATTCTTTCTCACTGCAATCAGCCCCTCGTAACTGCTGCAAATCTGTGCACACTGTAAACGCTTGCGATAAGACAATTGCAAAGGCAGCTCAAACACTGTTGATCTCAAATGCTGGAATTGTTAACAGGCTTTTCTGCTGACAGTGGCACTGGTCGGCATTTCTGGAAACTGCACACAAGAAACTTTTAAGAGTAGTTGCAGCTGACTCTCACTCTGAGCTTTGATGTTTATTCACATGTAAACTTCAAACTAAAATTCAGGCAGTGAAAATTCCCATGAACTGAAACCACACACACAAAATACCTTATCAGTGCTCTGGAGAATTGAAACCACAGAGTCTGACACAGTTGGAATATTGATGTCCTTATTATAATTTGTCATTGATGTCTCTATCATTATATACCTGTCATGTTACCTTCCTTGCATGTCAGCTGCCTTCTAAAGGGTGGTTCCTGCTTTGAATCTGTTATAGGAACTCTGATGCTATTATTGTTGTACTTACCTCAGCCTCTTTGCAATATACACCCAAATTTTCATCTTGACTAATAATTACTCATATCTTTCTTTAGAACCCAATGTAAGGAGATACAGTTCTGGCCAAGGAAAAGCAAAGTTAAGCTGCTAATTTCAGTTTAGTATTTAAATTTCCACTAGAATCAGTTGAAACCATTAGAAAATGAAGAGTCTTGACATAAATAAGAGGTTAAATTTTCTTCTGGAATGTAGTCTATGTCCTGAATACCTAAACCTCATGGCTGTACTGGCTCCAACCTCATATCTCTTCATCTCTGTTTGTCAGGGCATCGCACTTACTGAAGGAACTTGTCAGGCAAGATGCAGGATGTCATGATCAGCTTTAACTCAAAATAGCTTTGAAGTGACACCAATCCTCCTTAAACTCATCTTTGATTGGTAAATGTCAGTGCATGTCCACAGGCCATTTGTCAGCTCTGAATGACTACAGGGTTGTTTATATTAAATACAGTAAAATTGAATTAGCTACTTGTTACCTGAAAAAGTCAGTTTCAAATGCAAACAGGACCGTATTTAATCCTATTTGCTTTTATAAACACTCTTTGTATCTGGATTAGATCTTCTGGTTGTAAATTAGGAAAGACGTGTCTGGGTAGGTGTGATAATGCATCGTGGGACATTTGCATGTTGTGGCTCCCAGTTGTGTGCACAGTGGACACCTACCACTGGGATCTTTGTCCCAAGATGGGATGTCTCTCTTTGGCTGGATGGTGCCAGGGAATTCTCACCAGCCTGGTGAAGGGGATAGGGGTAGAAAAATGTAGCTTTGAAGAAAGTGGCTGAACATTCACTTTGAAAGGTCTCTTCTCCAAACCAGAAGAGCTACAAGACATGGGGAAGGGAAAAGGAGACCTAGAGGCTGCTTCCCTGCAGTGACACCAATTAAACCTTTGGGCTCTCCAGAAGACCTTGCATTCAAATATCCATGCTCTCCAAGAGCAAAGCATGCTCCTGTAAGTAGTGACTATACCAGGCTTGGCCTCTTGAGTTTAGACTAAAAAACTGAGTCATACATCCATGTGCCATCCTCTTAGTGACCACTGAGGAGGCCACAGCAGGAAACAAGACAGATTGGGCTGTCTCATGTTCCATCCCCAAGTTCACTGTCCAGGATAGGTGGAAGATAAATAAATAGGACAGGGGGAATGTGCTTTTAAAGGTTCATACAGCACGTCTGCTTTTACTGGTCAAGGTAAGTTGGAGGCATTTGGAACAAAGGTTGGGTCCAATTGCCAGTACTTAATGACTGTTTATCAGATAGGGCTTAGTCCTTTTCTGGTAGCAAGGAAGATTATTAGAGCCAGCCTTTCCCATCCAGGTATTAGAGATTGTACCTGTAAGAGATCATATGCTGATCTAAGCTGTCTTTCACCTCCTGCACCCGAGGGGCTGAGACCCTAATGTGCAGGTCTTCTCCAGCCCTGATGTCTTCAGGCAGCAGGGGCTTCCACAAATCCAGCTGTGCAGAGAAGAAAGAAATGCACAAATGAAGCTCTCTTTTCAGAACGACAAAAATATGTTGAAGATAGAGTAGTTGCATGTCAACAAATGAAAGAAGTTTTCCTTCAATTTGTCCTTGTCACCCTCCAGTCATCTGTTCATAGAGCATGCAGCACTTTCACAGAGCAGTGTTTTCATTGACTCAGGCACCACTGATAAGAAGCAACACTTTCACAGAGCCATGCAAAGAAACTAACTTCACATAAATTCCTTCAGGTACTAGAAGGGCAATTCCACACTACACTAAGACAAATAAAAAAGTTAGATACAGCTTTTTCTAGTTTAACCTTCGTTCCTGTCCTAAGCTACATCCATATCTGTTTTAAAGCCCTAGACCCTGCTGTGCTTGTTGGGCACGTGTGGTTATTTTTACTTACCATTAAAGTACTGCAAAGAAGCTGAAGATGCTGGACTTGCTGAAATGTTTCTGGGACAATATGCAAAACTTGATCCCTGGAAATTCAATAGAGAAATAAGATCAGTTTTAAAGTCTGTTAAAGTATCTGTAATTTCATAAGTCAAAAGTAGATACTTTGTTCTTCATTCTACATGAAGACAGAGCATGTAACAGTGCTGTTCCAGCAAAAACACCTCTGAATTATGAATTTGTGGAATGTTTTAGCTGCAAATAGGACTAAGTGATGTGATTTCTCCGTTGCTAGTGCATTAGTCACTCTGCTTACTTGCCAGTGGCAGTCCTTTTTTCACCATACCAGCTTCACAGAAGCCAACTGCTTGCATGAACCCTGATGTGTGTTTCTGCCTTTGCAGGACCAGGGCCAAAATGAGGGCATTGGTAATACATGATAAACTGTTTATTTGATAAGATGTAACTTTTTTTTCCCCTCACATTTGGGACTCATTCAATTATTCCAGATTAACTTTGTGCTTGGTTGGTCTATTTCAGCATGCAGAAACTTTTGATAGTCATTATAAATGAAAATTGCTAAGAACTTGAGATATCCACAAATTGCTTGTCATGAGAAGAGCCAATTTATTCCAAAATAGTGAATATTGTTTTCTCTAGAACTGCATATTCCTACTCAAATCACATGAAATAAAAATTTCTAGTACAGAATCTATTGTTTTATATTTTTAGAAAGAACATACAGAATCCATCGCCTTAATATATATTTTCATGAGATCCCATGAAACTTTCATCTACTACAGGCTCAAGCTGATGAAAATATTTAAATTTGCAAAGAACTAATTAAAATGGATGGAAATGCAGAAAAAGCAAAACTGTATGTTCTGTTAAAAAAAGCCCTTGTAGTTAGTTTTGTATTTTTTTCAGTATTCATTCAGATCAGCTTTCCAGGACTGACAGCAAGTGTGATATTTCTAGTGAAAGGGTTTCAGAGTGAGGAGTGGGTGTTGATGACTACATTACATTACTCAAAAGTGAGAGACCAGGTATCCACTACTGATGAGATAAAACGGGGAACCCTAGAAACTTTCCTTTTTGCTAGCAACCAAAAACTACTGCTTCACAGTCTCTTTTAGTGACTTCAATGGATTCTTTACAGGACAAGTACAAAAAATGAACATTTTACATTTTAAAGCTTTTGTAACAGAAATTCTTGTTGCAAAAGCAAGTTGTGGTCATTATAGTCATCCATACAATATGCTCTCATCCTCCAAACTGCAACTGCCATCTTTTGTGCTTCCATGCCGGAATGTACAGTAATTAGCTTAATAAACATACAAATAGAACTCACTATTCATTAACTTTATCCCCAGAGAAATAGGGGGCTTTGTGGGTTTTTTACACCTCTCTTGAAAACATCACCTTTGCTGACTGAAAACTTCATAGTTAAAACAGACAGTTTACTACTGATTTATGAGATGCTGATAGCCCCGTATCTGTGGGGCAAAATGATTACATTTGTGTTGCTCACAGTGATGGTACAACGGTCATGTTGTTCACATTGGTACAACAGTCATGATATCTTTGTAATGAACCTTGTAGATGCAGGATAAACGTCTTTGCTGGCAGAATAAACATCTCAGCTGCAGTTCAGAATTTATTCTCGCTAAATGCCTAGGCTTGCTTTGGTCTTTGTCTATCAGGAAGGGAAACAATATCCTGTAATATCTTTCTATCCTCATTGACATTATGTCTTAATTACACCAAATCAGAGAAATTCCAGACAGTCAGATTGCTGCCAGATGGCCAGCTCTTATTTACTGATAAACCTTTCACAATAGCCAGTGTGGAGACAAACCATTTTTAATAGTAAACTAAGATTAGAAAGCATATATTTGTTATGATTATGGACTGAGTTTCTCAGTGGAGAAGGGCAAAGTCAGCCCACGTGACCCTACGAGAACTCCAGTTTTCAAAATTCTACAGTTAAGCTTTCTTAACAAATGAAAGGGCTGTTCTCAGCACAAGCTGCATGTCCTTGGATGCTCATAGATGGGACATTTCGTGCCGTTGTTAAACAGAGCAGATGACAATGAAAATTAGTTTTACTAATTTTGTCTTTGTACAGGTGCTGCCCACCCAAAGTCACACTGACCATTCAATACCTGTTTTTAAATTCCGTGCAAGTACTCAACAGGTTCAATTTTGGACAATAATTAGAAACAAAAATGAAAAATACATTAGCAAGGATCCGTTGAATTCTATTCACTGAAATCAGGCTCTAATTGCATCTGTGATACAATCTAAAGACTAAATATTATCCAAGGAAATAACACATTTTAAGTAGTGACTCTGCCTGCTCTGCTAGATTTTCCAGGAGAGGAGTGGCATGGGTATGCTATGAAGGAACTTGATTGCTGTAGGTATTGCTTGGGTTTCTGTCCTTTTTATGACTGTATTCTAGGGATATAATTCATCTAGAGGCATTCAGCACTGGACTGCTTTCTCTGTTTACTTTAGAAAATTCCATGTATAAACGTATACATGGACAGGTGGCCTCCATATTATGCTCATGCCCATCCTGCAAATCCCAGCTGCCACAATGGAGGTTACCTATCATTCCTTTAAAGTTGAGGGTGAATGAAACAAAAGAAGTTTAGATAGGTAAACAAAAATAGTTTAGATAGGCAAGCAGCATAATTTCACATCAGTCATTTTCTGAAGTGGAACTGAGAATGGAAAATAAAGCAAAACTAAAGAGTTCATACTTTTCAAAACAATAATCAGTAATTTAAAAAAAGTGACAATCTCATTGTCTGAACACCTTGGAGTGAAGATTGTCTGGAATAACTCCCTTAGCTTTTTGTTTTTGGTAATTGTTACAGATTTCCAACTGGGCTTCACTATCTTTTTCACATAACCTAATCTGTCTTTTATTAATAGATATAATTTTGCTCAGTCATACCTCTTGCTTTATACTCAGAAAAGGCATTTTACTCCTGCAGCATCTGGTTTCAAAGTTCATTATGAAAGAGGCTAAGCCAAATGAATTTCAACAAATGGAAACAGAGCATCCTGAGATGCATTTGAGGGCCATTCTGTGGCTCCTACTGCTGTAGGAGCTGTATATCTTTGTTGGCTTTGATTTGATCCACTCATTCTTCATTTCCCATTTTTATGATTTCTTTCCCAATCTTACAAAGCTTACAGCTTAGTAACTCTGCATCCGGTTTTTCAGCTCATAATTGTTATTATCATTCTTACAGAGTTTATTTGAATTTCACTGCATGTACAATTCTTCATGAAACCCTGTTCATACTCACCTGTCATACTGCAGTTTCAAGCTGAATTTTCCAGGAATTAATGTCCCCAGAGAGAAAATGATCCCAAGAGAAAGCCACATCTTTGTGCAAGAAGCCGGCACTGACAGTGCAGGACTGAAGAGGAGGAAGATAGATCTGGCCTGAACATGTAATTTGTACAATTATAATACACACCTAGACTTATCCTGGAACCAGCCTGCCCTTGATGAATCATTAACTTTACTTGTAAATAGTTCTACATTTTCTTAATTCTTAAAGGTCTCTTCCACACCCCAAAACACAAACACAGTTAGCACCGTTCTTACTGAAAGACTTTTTCTAAGAACTAAGAACATTTTTCTTTGTGTTACCTTTCTATCTTTGAAAATGTTTTGTGACAAAATTGGTAGTATTTAGAGAAACTCTTACCTGTAAGATCTACAGCAACTCGTGAAGATTAGCTTGCAAAAATCATAGAGATAGGGAAGGACAGAAAAACAGTGGTAAAGCAAGCTCCATCCCTACTCTCTTTCCTTTTGTGTTTCAGACTTTATGGAACACTTCTGTGACCTCTTAACTGCAATTCTACCACTTACCTAACTTAGAAGAGGACATAAAAGAACAACCAACATTCCTGTAAAAGGGAAATATTGGGACATCAGGGTCTCATCTAAACTGCTGTCAGTTGGTCCAGATCAGTGTCTGGCCACAGACTAACAAATCTACACTGTCATAAAGAGTGTTTGCGTTATATATTAAAAAAAGTGCGCTGGTTATTATCTGAAATATTCAATTTCTTGTTTAGTTCACATAGCAAGAGTAAACATTTGTAGACTGCAATTAGACATACATATAGCACAGTTCTTCAGAAAGAAATTGTTTCCCCTCATTCTCTCTCTTGGATTAAAACTATTTTGTGATGATTTAATGAAGAAAACTGCATGGATTTGGGGTTCAGAGACTCCAATAAGTCAGTTTGTGTATGTACATAATGGACATGATACCATACTGTAATTGTGGGATATTTATAGATTCTTCTCATCAAAGCATTAAGTCCTCTTATATTTTTACAAAGGTTGTTATCAAGGAAACAGGCAGCAGAACTGTCCCAATGTAAAAGAGGAACAGCTTAACTCAAAAGTGTTCTCACAAAACCAGGCTGCAGGCAAGAGAAAAATATGCTCTTCTTCATAAATCACACCAGATCCTTTCTGTTTTATTGCCACTGTCTCAACAGCCTGGCCCTGAAAATGCTGAGTATTTCTCTCCATGTAGACATCCAACCCACAATGACTTTCAGAAGAGCTGAAAGAAGTCAAGTTTGCAGGATTAGATGCAGCTTCATTTGTGAGGAATCAGAAAAGCAAATTCATGTTGGAAGTGCATATTAACACTCAGGATATCTGCTCAGATAACCTTTGCTTTTGTTTACTTTGTCTCCACCATGGCTATGAGGCAGACCTATGTTTTTAAGACTTCTGCAGTGTTGTCTGTGCCCTTTTTACAGTCCTGGCTTTGAACTGGGGTTCTGTGCCTTGCAGGGACTGAGAATCTAGGAACAAAAGAAAATGGAGCAAATTACAATTAGTGCTAAAATTCAACTCCTGCTCAAAGCTTACACCTTCATGTTGAAAGCAGAAGCTGTTTATTCTGTTGTGAAAGCATCACTCCTATGATGTAGGAAGTAGTTATGAAGTAGTTATGCCAAGTAGTTATGAAGATAGATAGATAGATAGATAGATAGATAGATAGATAGATAGATAGATAGATAGATAGCTGGATTGACAGATAGGTAGATAGAGTAATTTTGCTTAATGGATATAGAATTCAGAAGAAATGACAGTTGCTTGCTAGGTCTTTGATTCAGATTCTTTTGAAGTCTAGTTGATTTTAATGGGCTTTGGATGAAAGTCCTGTGCAAATACTCATGGACATTTCTCTGATTTAAGAAACGGACGTGTTTTGGGTTTCAGCAGATTTGCTTTTGAGACAATACTTTGTTTTCTACTTATGCTCAGCTTGCAAGCAGCACTTCTGAATTCAGAATAAAAGCCATTAGAGATATTATTCTGCCACCAATGCAACAAAGTATCTTGGGATGAACAGTTGACTTCAACAAGCCTATTGCCCTCTTGGGCATAAATAATGTCTCTCTCAGTAATAAAGTCTGTTCTTTGGTCAGGTTCTTACTGGAAGCTGCTTATCTTTCTAGCAAATGTGGAAGGAGGCTTAATCCATTTATTCTCTCCTTGAAAATTGTGCACAAAAAGGCACAACACTTTCTGGGGAGAGGAAAGGTCATAAATATGTGGCACAAATATGCCACATGAAACCATGTGGTGTCCTTTCTTCCAAACAAGTTTATTTTGCATGTCTTCCATACATTCTGCTCAGAGCTTCAGAACATTTTTTTTGGGCATCAGTTTAGTCTCTCAACTGCCCTGTTGGACAAGCAAATATTATTTTCCCTACTTAAAAGATTAAGAAAAAAGGGGAAAAAAGTGACTCCCCAAGGTGACATAGGAACACTGCTGCAGAGCCAGGAATAGAATTCAGATCTCCTGACTCCCTGTCTGAGGCTTCCTTAAATATATGACCATCTGCTCTACTGCTGGAAGTATAGATACTATATGCTGACTCCAACAAGCTGGCTGCTAAGCCTGTTAGTTTATCCTCTTTTTATCCCATACTGATATCATCTCCAGCTAAGCTTTTGGCCTGGAGTCAAAGTGATTTCCAGTGTTTGAATGATTCGACCTGCTTGTTATTGTTTTAACCTTGCACCACACATATGCTCAGCTATTTGTGACTTATCTGCATACAGTCTGTGTAGCAACAGCCACAAGCTAGAGCTGTTTTTTTTAAAGATTGCATACTGAAGCATACCACATGTTTTAAACAACTATCATATAGCAGTGAGTTTGATCCTGGTAGCTGCCTGCACCCAGATTCCCTACTGAGCTGCATGGTACTTTCAAGGACAAAGAGCTTGTTAAATAGGCAACAAAATGTACACACTTGTGTCTCTACAAACATCAGTTCATCATGTCGAGCTTTCCCAATTCACAGCTAAATCTCACACTGAACTAAAAACCTAACTAAACTGGGTGGAATTCTACATGTTCAACCTTTTTTTTAAATCATCATTTTGATTCAGAGAAAATCATGCTCCAGTAAATTCCCTTCTCTCATTGCTGCAGAAAATTCACCGTATGTGTCCAAAACAGAATCATCACTCAGTAGGGTCAAAACAGTAGCTGACTAACAAGCCTTAAATCCTAGTCTTGTGCTCCACTGAGGGGGTAGATAATTTGGCTGTTTTACTAAAATATACTCTGGTTATCACTGTAGTTTTACCTGGGGGAAGCAGACAATGAATTGACAGTTCTGTTTCCCATTGTCTTGTCACAGGAGATAGCATATTCTATAGGTATTGTCTTTTTCTATGAGTACAAAAAGATTTCTGTTTTTTTGTGAGCAATGTTCAAAATATTCCAATTCATTCTTCAAGATTAAATTTTATATAACTATACCTATATCTGTATCTATATATATTGCCGTAATTCTGTAGCATTTGTGTATTCATCAGTATGTTGTGTGATCTGCAGTGTGAATCATTGTTCCTCTCAGTATTCCAAGCCTTCAGCTTCCACAGCTCTGTTATAGAAAGGTTTTACTGAAAGTCTCTGGACTCCATTGTGATTTGACAGTGCTAAGTGTTCTCAAACCTCATTAGTTCCAGCAACAATCCTAGCATAAATGGGAATATACTGGAAACTATGCTGAGTCACAACAATTTTGTTCTAGAACCATCTTGCTGACATTTCCTTGTTCTCTCTCTGATATTACACTGAAAACACCCCATTAACCTTACATTTGGGACTTTAAAATATAATCACAAACCAGGAAGAATTCCAGCCAACATATACTAGATTAGAATGACGTTACTAGCAAACCTTAAAATTAGTTACATTAAGCCAACCTTAAATGTCCTGCAGATCATCAAGCAACACAGGGTACATAAGCTTTATCTTAGTGGAACTAATTTGACTATTGGCACATGATGTGGCAGTTTCAAGAAATACACATTTACAGACACTTGCAAGGATGTCTCAATAGATTTTATAGCATTTATATACAAGCTTGCTCACATATTTGAGCACAACTGTAAAAAACAGTGTCTTGTGTCAGGGTGGGAAATTACACCTGCCTTTTCTCCACAAGTCCTGTGATGCAGCTTTTAGACAGCTTTCTTATCAGAGAGGAGCTTCAAATACCCATTCAGCAAGCAGCTCCTTATGGAAGCAGACAGAACTAAGCTGACAAAACCTGTATTGGTCTAATTAGCCTGGCAGAGCAGCTCCCTCAGACACCATTTTCTTTAACCAGGAAAGAAAAATATTAGTACTGAATTGTCTTTCCTTAATAACAGGTGGCCTGAGTGATTATTTTTACTTCATCCTTTAGACAGCAAAATATCACTGCTTAAGGACCTTGAGCTTTAACATACAGCCTGAATCAAGATGATATTTACCATATTTTACTAAAAGATAACAAACTCCTTTGGTTCTGTTCTAAGGGTTAAGGATGATCATGTTTACAAGTTGTGCCCAGAGTCCTACAGTCCTTAGGAATCTTTAGGAATCCTTTCCTCTGGAAAATTATTCTGCATAAGGATTGTCTAATTTAACTTTTAAAATATTACCAGTGTTTTTCAAGTGCAATGGTAAATTGCTGAAACCTAAGTCCACACATACAAGGCTGGCTGCAGAATACTGCTCTTGTAGTTTGATCAAAGATTCAATTTGCCCATAGATCTTCATGTGCTTGAATCCACTGTCAGAAAAAACACTTAGGTTTTTTAATTCACCTTCTCCACCACTGAAAACTTTCCTGTATAAGAATATCTTCTGATGACATGATAAGAACTCGTGATTTCAAAGGTATTGCCCTAGGGAGAAAGAATTTGCAGAAGTGTTTGATCCTGTGTTGATGTTCTGGGTGGGCAAGGATTATTTTTTTGGTGAAGAAACAAAACTCCTTTTAAAGCTTTAGCTGTCAAAATAATGCACTGTTTATTTTAATTAGACCTTTTAAAGAAGATGTCATGTAACATTAAAAATCTGGCTTGCATTTTTAAATAGAATAATTACCTTTGTATATAAATAAATTAGTATTATATTATTGCTACTAGCAGAACTGTAAAGGACAGCACATAAGTCTCTATTATTGCTTAATGGTTAAAAAACAAGCTTACTGCATGGTATCCTAGAATATCCAAGATTTAATGAGTTCTGTTACAAGCACTAAAATACTTTGTAATTAGATGTGAATATGCTTGCATATGATTTTTTAAACACAAAAAATATACACTGTATATTAAGTAATTTGCTTTTGCAGATATAAAACATGTTCATGTTAACCTTGTCCTTCACTCTATCAACAATGACACACACACTGAGCTTTCTGTGCAATGCCAGCACTGCTGAGCTTAAATCTATTGTTTGTGCACATGTAGTTATAATGTGTGGCCGTGCAAGGGGAGTAATGCCCCAGACCCCTCAACCACCGTGTGAAACAGTTAAAAATGCTTATGATGTCCCTGAAGAATCTCAGAACTCATTAATGAGGTCAATAGTACCTGACAGATCTCCAAGTGGAGCTTGCCTGAGCCAAACAAGTCCATTCTGCGTAACTAACAGTCAGTAGAATTTCCAGTATATTTTTGCAAATGAGCCTTAAAGTGTTTGTAAGCCAGGTTTGAAGTGCGATGTGTATGGATGGATGTGACATGCAGTAGAAACAGCTTGTATTTTGGTGTGTGATTTTGTTAAAAATAATTGCTGCTGATGGTATCTGAGTTAAAGGACTGGGTAGTGTAGCTTTGAAGTGCTTGTTGTGGGACATGGCTGGGTAGGTTTGCAGTAAGGCTATTGGCATGGCTTGCATTGGTCACGAGCTTTGGGGATCTTCAGCAAAGGCAGCCAAGACTTTCTCCACTCTCATGTCTGAACTGTTTCTACTCTTTGTATGAGGAGTGGATCTGAAACGTCAGCTGAGGAGCCACTCCCCCTTTCCCCACAGTCTCCACACACTTCCCCACCTTTCTAAACTGTGATCGAGCACAGGTGACCTCTTATATGCAGAAAAATCTGTACCATGAAAATCAAACAGGGAAATACAGAAGATTTAGGAGGTGCCCTTTGTGGATTGAACTGATAAGAATAAACTATGGCATCTACTCAAGAATCAGGAATGTTCAATTAAAATTGCCCCTGTCTGTAGGCCCCTTACCTGTAGCAGTAAAAGTGAAAAGAAATTCTCCTGTTTATGAAACAATTTCATCTTGCTTCATAAAGCAAGAGCTTATCTAAGTTTGAATAGGTGCCATGGCAACAATGTTACTGGAGTACTCATAGGAGCATTTTAGGAGAGGGGAAACAGGATGAAACAAAAAGCTTGTTGGTTATCTGTGGGCACAAGGAATTTTGCTGCAGACAAATACAAATTCTCCTTCTTCTTGTTTCTGGGTGGCTATTTACAGTTGCCACCACATTCATACACTTTCAATCTATACTGTTGTCGCCCAGAAATACTGAAAAAGGGGGGAAACCTAAAACTAGAAGGACTGACTTTAAACATAGTTCAGAATTCCATTATATTTGCATCAGTTAAAAGAGATGAACAGTGCAGAACTACTAAAACCACTGTGGTTACTAGAAAAAAACCCCTTAATAATACAAGATTTATATGTTCAGTAAAACATATGCTTAAGTACCATAGGCCCTTTAAAAGTATGCATGTCACAACCAACAGATAACTATGGCTCTGGTTTTGTTCTGAAATAACTGATTTCAGCACATTTCATCTAGGAGTGAATGTTTGACCTTTTTTGATCTCTGCAAAACACCTGCAGTTCTATTTTAATTCCACTATTCTAGTGTCTGTAAAGAGACACTGAAACTGGAAGCTCATTCATGCAAACTTAGGTGCATTGATATTTGTGTGCAGAGAACAGCTCAACATTAACAAATGGCAATATACAATAATACTTACTGCAATGACCAGAGAGGGGGAAAAAAGCCAATTAGAGGGAAGCCCTAGTATTTTCTTGACTGTACCAATGAACCAGAGCCACATCTCCAGGTCTCTGCATACACAGCATTATTCAACCTCTTGTCCATGCAGAAACAGTTACCTGAGAATCAGGCTTTAAATCAAGATCCAGTTTATTTAGATTCTGATTTCTTAACAAAAATCACACTCTTGCAATGAACTTTCAGTCCCTCTTTCCCACTAACTTATGAATATCATTTTGAGACCAAGGTGGAAATTTAAAGAGAGTTTCTGTATGTTTCTTGTGAAAAGAGTGGCCGGAAAATTTCATACCCTGAGAAGGCTGGAGTTAGGATTCAAAAGTAATTTTAGACATGAGAAATCCAAGCAGGAGAGAATTGCAGATCATTAGGGTCTGCAAATCCAGCTGTTTATGGAGAAATTTTGTTTTTCCAAATATTCAGTGTTCTCATTTTGCATTAATTCACAAAATTTGTTTCATTTTCCCTCAGATGATACCAGTTTATTTTCTGTTAATGCAAGAACCTTCCTGACCCTTGCAGCCCACATCTTCTGCCTGTTCCTTGCTTTCATTTTAGATCTGTTCACACATCCTGCAATGCTTAACATGGATCCTTGGGAAATTTGCTATATAACTTATATTTGTAAATCCTTCTCTCAGTGTTTTCTTTTTGATTGTGTGATATATAACAATGATCTAACCTTGTAACCCTTTTGTATGTATAGTCTTCAGATGATGTGGAGATTTCACAGGATGAACAGTATACTCATTATTCTCAAGGAAAAAATTACCAGATAATCCAGCTTTATCATGGCATTTTACTGTTTTGTAATAAGACAAGATTTATGAATGAAATCATGTCTAACAGCAAGCAGCATGTAAAAACCAGGAATCATAAAAGGCAGTATCTGTTTCTTTGAGACGATCAGGACAAATACTTAGGTCCAGTATTTCATAGCTCAGAGTGAAGGAAAGATATGCTTCTAATTTTCTGACTTCTTCGTGGGCCAGGAATAAAATATTGTGCCTTCGTATGAGAGTCTGGTCAAATATATGGTTGCTTTGTGCAGCTGAGTTACCTGTCTTTAAGTGATTGCTATATAATTACTCTAAGCCCTAAACTTTCTTTAACAAGCCTTCAATTCATTGAAAATCCTCCCCTGCTTTAGCAATTTAGTTTACTTTATTAATTACCTATTTTCATTTCACATGGAGCTGAGAACCTTTGCTTGCTACAGATTCAACACCCCCTTGAAATACCTTTAGTCAGTCAAACATCACAGCAAATGTCAAATGGGTTCCGTCCATTAATAAGATACGCCCATGGACTGTATGAAATAAAGCCATATACAGCTTCCTTGTTCCTCACTCCTCATTGAGAAACAATTTCCAGCCACTGTACTTACAAAGTGTTCCAAGTGTGAATAAAGGTTAGAAACATGTTCCCACATCTGCAGGCAGACTGTGAAAATGGTAGAAAAAGAGGCAGCTTACATCTCCAGTTAGCCTCACTGGCAGGTCAGCCAAAATCATCCATTTTGTACCTGTTTGGCTTAGAAAAGGGGACTTTGCACCTTTCACACCAAGCACTCCATGCAGTGACAAACCCCATAATTACAGACACAAAATAATTATTGTTGATCTTCATTGTGAGTCTCCCACTAATTTTAATAATGATTCAGGAGAGGAGAATGGTATTCTTAATATAGACTGTAATGTACAGAACAGGGGATTAGAGCTTCCTTACTATGTGAATTGGACACCTGAAAAACCTGGGTTTATTTTCAGTAGACTAGCTTTTTAGCATACATAAAAATCCAAGAAACCCACAGCTCTGAAGTCTCTGGCAGCAGCTACATACTGCTTGGAACTCTGAATCAGTGTAGATGACATAGGAATGACATAAATTATTGAGAGAGCATAGAGCAAGAAATTTTAGTAAGCAAGGTGATCCTTATGGCAGACTACTACACTTCCACATTGCTTAAGTTTCTACCTACTCACAAGGTGTTTAAGAAAGAAAGGATATATAAGCTAATTTAATAACGTGCTACGCCACTTTGTGCCTACTGGTGGCTAATTCTGCCCAGGCTGCTGGCACCTCTGCCCGTGTTCTGGCCCTGAAGTTTTGTACCCATGACTGAGGACCCGACTGGAAAACTCAGAGCAGCTGGAAGAAGCAGCTCCCCAGCCCAGGGAAGAGCCATGGCTGACACTGTAGTACTGGTTTGCAGGGTTCCAGCTTGAACAGCACCAAGTGCTTTCTCAAACACAGCTCCATGTGCTACCTGGCCCTCCAGCACAGAGTATTTCAGACATCCTCCAGTGCAGGCTGAGACCATGAGTCCAGCTCAGAACAACAGAATGGCACTGACCACTCTGCTTCACAGACAATGCTTCCTTAAAGCAGAAGATCCAAAAAGAGAGTATAACAAGTCAAGGCAAGCAGGTGACCTCTGCTCTGGCTGTTTTTACAATTCCATCAAATCTGTTTTTTCTGCATGTGCTGCATTTCAGAGACTGAAATGCTGAACACAGCTCTCTGCTTTTATTATGCCAGAGAGCAGTGACAATGCTGCTTTGGTTGCACTGCTTCCTTCATAAATATGCACCACATTCTACATGTCCCACAATAAGTTGGGCAGTGAATTTTTCCAAGTATATTGTTTCTTTCTACCTTATCTCATTACTGTAATACCTTTTTTATATCACCACTGTAGTACCTTAACCATGTGTCCATGCTACTTCAGAAAGACAAAGAACACACTGCTTGTAGCTTAGCAAGTGAAGCAAGGGCACCACGGTTAGGTAGCACACAGTCACTGTAGAAAGCATTGCTGTTTCCCCGTTTCCCTTCATGCCCATGGGCCTGTGACTGTGCTACAGTAAAATTGTGAGTGAAGATCTGTTACACAGCAGAAACAAGTGAGCTGTTGTGGGCAACCTCAGCGACTCCAGCAGAACAAAATGCATTTTATCAGTTACACGTTACCAAGAACAGAAAAGATGTATCAGTTCACTCCGCTCCTTTCTATCAAAGGTCCAAAGCTGCTTTGCAGTTCTAGAACTCTGACAACATAATCAATTGCACCACTATGTAACAGGTCAGTGGAGATTCATCATAGTGTGTAATGAACACATCTGAGTATTGCAACACCTTTTTGAACAGCAGTAGAGTTACTAATATCAGAAACAGAGGAGTCTGTTTATAAAGGCATAGCACATCTGTGTTCTTGTAGTGAGAAGTATCAAAATCTATTACAGTAGCAGTGAAGCAAAGGGTTCAAAAGAAAAAGCAAACAGAACCATTACTGGCCTAAACTTCTGAAAACTGAGTGAGATTGAATTTTCAAAAACTTTCTACATAATTGATTCTTTTAATATACTGCTTAGGCTTAGTTATTTACTGATTTGCCATATATAGTTCTGCATAAAGAACTGTACGGGATGTTAAGAGAGAATCCTTCTAGTGCCTAGTTACAAGCCAGGTTCCAATAGTATTTGACATAGTTCTGTCTTTTCCCTGACCAAGATCAAGAGAAGAGAGGTCTTGATCTCAGGATCAAGAGGGGCATGTGGGAGGGGAAGCAAAGTACAGATTGAATTAAGACACTGTAACAACAATAGATGTCAGGGTGCATTTTGGATTAATTAATTCCTTCCACTAAAGAAAATCTGCTCCCGCTTTACAAAAGAAAACCCTCAGCAGGCAGTGTTCATTTCACAAACTTTTCTTACTCTGTAATAGGGTGGAGCAGGCAGTTGTGAATAAAACTACTTATTTCTTCTGTTAAAATCCTTACAGTAATTACACAGGAAAAAGAGAAATCAGAAGACCCAAAACTCTTAGTTTATTTTAATCATTATCCTGCACAGTTGCTTCAGGAAAAGAGAAAGCATCTTCTGAATAAATTTTTCCTTTCAAAAACTCAACTGCATCTTCATTTGTCATTTCCTGAAACTTCTTGTTCTGGATCTGTAAGAAAGGAAAAGGAACATTATTTCTATTGTCCAATCTACCTGTTCTACAAACCAAGTGCTCAGTGATTCTCAGGCCACAGGAAGTTGTTGTATTCTGAAAACAAGTTTGCTTGAATCATTTATTCTATAAAAATCAGGGAAATAAGCCAAAGACACATAGGTTTCTTAGGTACAAAGCAATTCATGGCTTGATTTTTTTCCCCTCAACTATTTATTTACTGATAATGGTAAGTAGTAGCTTGTCTTTTAGAGTTCCTCCCTCCTTTCTCCCTTAGTGACACCACCACTCCCCTCTAACTAGAAATGATACACAATTATCACTCTGGAGAAAGCCCACCATTCCTGGTGAACCTTCATGCTTTGTGAACAAGGCCTCATCTACCAAACACACTCATCACTGTGCTGGTAACAGGGCCAAAACAGAGACTCTTCTTACCAGAATCACATGATAGCCCAGTTTATTTAGATGCCGCTTCTTCATTGCCAGCTTCCCCTGGGGGTGTGTTGTGCCCAGACAGAAGGCAGACATAGGAGCAAACAGAAAAGCCAACCTGCAACCAAGAAGAGTAGGAAAGACTTCACTGTACAAATTAAATAATCATTTATAAAACAATGACTCAGTGATGTCCATTAACACTGCAGAATATACATGTGTCTTTCTGGTAGGCAAAACCACCAGGACTGCACAAATGTCATTATCCTCTTCCTTCTTCAGATACAAGTAATTTAGACTTTTTTCTTCCATGAGCTTCACACAGGCACCAGCATCTACCCAAATACCTACACCAGAATTAAGTTCTTAGATCTCTCCTTCTCCCATAAAGAAAAGGAAATAGATCATTCAACATTCTCCATTTTGACAGATTCTGCATTTACTTTGATCCTTTGCTAATGAAATTCAGAATCAGTCACTTCCTGCCATAAAAACCTGCTTGGAAGGGTGAGGAAAGCTGAATGCCTTGGAACACTGAATTTCTGTTACACAATTCACCAGCCCTCCTTTTATCAAAAAGCAAACTGTACAAAATACATTGCTGTGCAGTGATCCAGCAGACAAATGTTAAGTATTACCCAATTCTGCTTAAGCATTACTTAAATGATGTATGTCCTGCTTCAGTTACTGAGAGGTCATTCTTCTACACAAGATTAAAATAATCACCTAAAATGTGGATATGATGATCCTTTTTATTCAAATTATATTTCAGTAGCTGAGTTAACTGCTATAACATACCACTGAGATGCAAATTTTTGAGACTTGAGAGAACAACTGAATGTTTAATTGGAGAAATACTTTAAAAAAAATTGCTTCCTGAATTCATTACGAGAGTATCAGATCTCTGTGATGTTTCCTGCCTCCTTCTCTGAAATGTTAAGTGTTAGCCTCTGTTAGAAGAAGGTATTGAGCTGGATGGATTGTTGCTCTGCATTGGCATGGCAACTTTTGCACATTCCAGTAAGCACAGATAACAACTGAGTTATCTACTTTGCTTCTGCAAATCAGTGAACCAAAGAAGTAACTGGATGGGACACATGCAAATAAAACTAGCCTGCTAGAGAAAAATGTGCAGTCAAAAAAAGACACCTCTGAATACGTGAGTCAGGATGATCATCTGTTGCAGCTATGGGGAGCACTTTCTTTCTGTCTGAATCCATTCTGATTTCAAAATCTGAAAACAAAACAACAAAACATTTAATTCTGAAAGAGGTTAAAATTAATGTTCTCATTTGAACCCATTAATTGTTCAAATTGTTTTCAAATTAACATCTCATCTGAAAAAGTTAACAGACACCACCACTGGTCTGTTTCTATTTGCTGTTCTCTTAATAATTGAATTATTACTGATAGCTTTTCCCTCCCTGCAACGAATATAAAGTTATAGCTTGCCCATCTCAAGAAGAAAGAAATTTGTTTCTGGAAACTGCAGATTCAAGTTTATGGAGTGAAATCATCATTTAAAGAAACTACTCTTGATCACAGTCTGTCATGCCTACTCAGATTTTCCTGCAATCCAATTCCTCATTAGAAATACTTAAGAATAAAATTATTACTAGTACAGAAAAACTGGTAAGCTGGGTGGCTGGCAAAAAAAAAAAAAAAAAAAGGCAATATCAAAACATAAGGGAAACCAAAAGAAGGTCATATCCCATTCCATAAAGGCAAGTAGAGCCTACACCTTAGCCAGAACTTCAGAGAAGAAACAAGAGAACAAAAGAGAACAAAAGGCAGCTGCTGTTTGGCTTTGTTTCTAACATGACTTGTATTAAAATGCCAACTCTCTCAAAGTTGGCCACATTGGATTTAGGTACAATTAACATTTGCTTGCTGATGCCTAAAAAAAAGTCCAAAGCATTTTGTAAGCAAGAGAAATTATAAAAGTTTTAGTAAATGGACTTAAAAACTTTAACAGAAGCATCATAAAATGTAGATTCACTAATCAAGGACATCACTTGTTAAAATACTCTATCTTCAAAGTGTTAAACTTTTTGTCACTTGCACCCTATACAAATTTACTACCATCTTATTATTTTGGGGACTATAAATCCGTATTAAAAATAACATGACAGTTATATAGCTTCATACCAATATGATATTTGTATGGCAGCCAAACATTTTGCCGAAACATGTTCTCGCCTCCCAGAAGTTCTATCAGTGCCTCCTGAGCCTTTTTGAGATTAACAGATACTAATGAGGACAAATTCTCAGTCAGCACAAATGCAGGCTTTGTGAAAGAAGGGCTGTCAAGTTCCATACATGTTTTCACACAACGAAGCATCACTGCATTTTGTTCTTTAAGATCATCTGAAAAAGGACACAAAAATATTACATACGATGCATTATCCCACAGAATTTTTCATTTTATTATCATTTGTAGTCTGTTCTAGCACAGCAAACTCAACTTGACTGCTCTTATAGCTGTACAAAATGGTAATGTGGAAACCAAATTCTTCTACAAACCATTCCAAAAACCTCATTATAACTCAGAGCATTCCAAATCCCACTTTTACTCATGATTCCAGGTTCTAAAGTTAGTTTGCAAAGGTTAATACCTCCTGTGTTTTTAAAAATGCTTGAACATCTATTTACTATAGAACTCCAGTCCCTTACACATTTCTACCATTTCCACAAACCCCATCTTCACCTCTCGCCTTTTAACACACCTACTGTTTAGCACACTAACACTTTAGCACACCTACTGTTACACTATTGCCACCATGGAGCCCAAGACAATAAGCCTGATTCCCAGCCCAGGTCACTCAGATCACTACATTAACTTTGTCTTGAGGACTTCAAATTTAATATTAATCATGTCTGTGTTCTTTAATTTCAAATCATTTAACACAGTTACAACCAATTACATACACAGGCAGATGTGTTTTAAACATCCTATTTAAAACAAGAACATGACAAAGTAAGGTCTGACCTGATGGTATAAGTTCATCCTTGCTGTCCTTTTGCAGCAGCACATCAAGTGCATGGTGGGGAAGATACCCTAAGATGCCAAGTGAATACACCGCCTTCAGCAGCTCTGTGTTGGAAATCTGAGGCAGGCACTTATTCAAGCAGCTATGAAGAGTCTCAAAAAACCTTTTCCAAAAGCAGAAGAAAAGTATCTCAAAACACAAATCAGGCTATACAAAATACGTATTTCAAACAAAAATACAACTTGGAAATCATTATTATCTTGTGTCATTGTATTTTGTGTAAATCTAACATTAGCGTTTGATTCTTACTTTGAGGATACAGCTACCTATCAACAGATTTAGTAGCCTGGACCAAGGTCTTCAGTTAAAGAAAAAAAATCATATTCAGAAAAAATGTGAAAACACACAGCAACCTACCTTACAGATTAATGAGCTCTTTCACAAATAAAACCAAATACCAGTTGCCATACATTACTCTATAATGACTATGTAACATATTAGCAGGCACTCTAAATGAAAACCTACAGATGCTTTTGGACTCTGGGAACATAGTTGAGTCGTGAACACACTCGAAGAACAATCAAAAGGTTTCTCAAATTAAGGAATTCAGGGTCTTCTGTCACCTTCTCAGTAAAAACACCCAGCAACTCCCTAGGCTGAAAGCCAAGTGTCTCGCAGGCTGAGAGAAAAAGGATAATCTAAAAGAAAAGATAGCTTTATAAGTCAAGAAAACCAGTGAAGTTGATCCAACCTGTTGATTTCATAGAAGACATTTTTTAATAAAAGCAAATTTTTCAAAACTTTTGTTTCTTTACTTATTAAGAAATAGAACAGCATTTAAAAAATGTAACTGTCAACTTCATCAGACTGATATTCATACAAATTTGTTCTCCAAAGGTCAAGCACAAACATGAAGAAAGGTAAGACAGAAGCATCAGACACCCTATTAGTACCACCACACATTACTTGGTGTAAAAAAATTTACCTGTCTTTTGTTCCAAAGGTAGGCAGTGGAATGAACATAGTCTGCTAACGCTGAAAACAGCTTTACGTTACGGTACTGGAGAGAGTGACAAGCTTCCAGAATGAGAATTAACTGCCGAAAGGGAACATCGTGGACATTTTCTGTAACAGAAGATCAAAGAAGTACAAATGATAAAAAGCAATGGGAGCTGTAGGTTGGAGACATTGAGACATTGGGGGAACAGTTTGGTTAAGGGATGGAGGAGGGGAAAAATATGATAAGAAACTCTGGAAGACTGAGACTGCTAAGCAAAGCTCAACTGAGCTAAAACACATGAAGAAACTTGATGGACAGAAGAAACCAAACTGAGCCAGAATCAAGCTACAATACATTAATCAGCAAAAGGGGACAAATTAACAAAATAAGCAACAAGATTGTGTTCCTAGGATGTCTTCTGTTCCAGGATTTTTGATTTTCAGCATGCACTAAAAAACATGCTGAAGAAAGTCACTGTTCCTTCTGTGTATGCAACCTGGCCTTTGTGCTGAGTGTGGTCAAAGTCCTGTGGGAGAAGCCAGGATTTGTCATTAAACATCATGTCCTAACATATATGAACAAAAATATGAGGCTGTTCATAAGCAGCCTCAACACTTCTGGGTCATTTCTATTAAGGATACCATTTTTTTACCTTAGTGCTTCTTGAGACACAGATTCTTATGTATTTTAAGCATGAATCAACACATACTAACCACATATACTTAAGCAATGTACTGGAAAGGTATGGAGAGAGGTGAAAGCATTAGCTTTCATTTAATGTTTTTATGGGCTACAGCATGAAGTTAATTATTAAGCAGTACTCAATAATTAAATCCAGTAATCAAGGAAACACTGTTTTCCTTTTAGTTTACCAACTAATCACACTAAGTCGCCAATCCATCCTGTAAGTTGTCAATTTCCAATTCAGATTTGTTATAAAATTTTATTTGAAATCTCTTTTCCTTGCTAGACTTAAATTCTTTTTCTTAAATCCTGTGTAGAGAAAAAAAGTAAAGTAAAGTATGTAAATCGGGTAAATGTTAAGAAGGGCAGAGATGACAAGAGCTATTTGCTTTCATTATTGATCAGTAATTTTCTGTCCTGCTGCTTGTCAAATGGCTCCACGTAACTATAATATCCTGTAAAACAAAGATGTTTCCTGAGTTTTAAAGGAAATCAGAAAAGGGAGATGAGACAATAATTAGGAAGAATTTGGTATACAGAAGGGAAATTTAATTAATATTTTTTTTTCTTACCCTGGATCTTTTCACTGCAGGCATTCAGGATTGGAAGGGAACAGTAATTCATTGCAGCAAGAGTCAAAAACATACGCAGAGCATTCGGAAAAGTCAAACCATCTATTTCTCTCAAAACTGCCATCTAAAGTGAACCAGAGTTTATTAAATCCTTCATTCTTCAGGTATATTATCATTGCTTTCTGGTGAAGACATTTTCACCAAAACTTTCCCAAAGTCCTTAGTTCAGATTTATATGAAAGAAAAAGAAGCAAAAACCAGTAAAAGCATAAAATAACTACTCTCAGTTTCTTAATACACAATTATAGCAGGTCAAGTGCTCTAGAAACGTGTCAGTACACAAGTTTCCACCAATTTGCCTTTATTTGGTTATTTTAAAAGAAAAAAGTCTCAGTAAAGATAATTTCCAAATACTGTAAATACGTATTTTCTACCAGCTCTTAAGAAAGCAGCAGAAATAAAACAGACACAGTTAGCTTAAAACTTCATAGTAGGCCAATTACGGTTTTGCATGTGCCCGTAAGGTGTAAGCCTCCAAACTGATCCAACAGTATGTCAGTGGCCTGCATTTAGCACAAACACCCAGCTACAAATGTGGACTGAGGCAGGGAAGGTCAGCTCTGATGCCACAAAGGAGATTTCATTTATCAAAGCAGTAATTAGATTGATATAAATTACACTAAAAATGAAACTACAAAGTCTACTGGCTATTAAAATACAGTATTTTTATTGTATATGTTTCAGAGGTTAAATAGAAAATGCATCTATGCTAAGAAATTATACTGTAAAAAACCAGCAGCCTGTGGGCTCAGAAAATAAGGTGCTCCCTTAGTTAACAAGTGCAAATGTTACTTTCCTCTCCGTTTTATGATGTTTCATGAATGCTATTACAAACTCTGACATCAGAACCCTTAGTTATGTGATGAAAACACTAGCAGGCCCTCTTTGAAAGAAGGTTTCAAAAAGAGTTTTTAAATCAGGGCACAAACCCAGTACACTCTGCCATAAAACCTGTAGCCTGCTCCCAGCCACTGTATTTCCCAGGGACCTTTCACATACACAGAACAAGACCATGAGCCTGGGGAATTCTGGCATCTCACCCCCACCAGTCCTCCTGCCCCCTACAGTTACTGGACACAGCCCCATCACAGACCAGTTTTCTGTCACCTTGTCTTCAGTCACAGGCTGGGCAAGGGAATGAGGAAACAGCCTGTCAGCTCTTCTATGAAACGCCATGTAGCCAGCACAAAGAGGTGAGGGCACTGCTGTTTTACTGCCTTAATTCCTTTTGTTACCAGCCCCCTAATATAAGTTCTTCCTAGATACAGCTGGACTATGATGCATATAGCAAACACAGTTACCTTGCTATTACATTTTCTCTTTCAGTGTCTGCAAAGAACCATACACAATTTATAAATGACGCAAGAGCACAGGCTTTTGTGGGAGTAAAAATGAGCCTCCAACTAACTTTACCTCTAATTTCTTTTTCAGAAAAACTGGAGCATCTTTTCCTAGGCATTTCATCAGGTTTTGCAGAATAAAGATGTCTCTGATATTTGAAATGCGCTGCTCCACTAGTAACCTGATGGAGAAATACACACAAGAGCTCTCCTCATTCCAGTGGAAACAGGTAAGTACCCCCATTTTTCTTCAGTGACATCCCCCCCAAGTTAAAGCTGTAATTCCCTGCTCCTCTTCCACCTCCTTTTTTTTAAATGTTGGCATAACTCTACAAGACGTAGCTGCAGCACAGATATTTTACACATGGAAATAATTATAAATGCTTTCTTAATGTTAATTCTGATAGCTGAATGCTGTTGCTGATACTTAAAACAGGCACACCTGACCAGACTGCACATGTGACAGTGCAAATATGAGTGCTGTTAAGCCTCAAGGAATTATCAACCTTCTGCAGAAAAAGAAAATTGTATGTTTTTATCTTTAAATCACTGATGGGCAGGCAAGTTCTGAAACAGACAGGAAACACAGGAATGGACAGAGAAAAAAAATGGATGCAAGTTAGGAATGAAACCAAACAAGCACTGCTGTGGGCTGCAAGAACAGGAGATAACACAGAGATCATATGCACAAGATAAAGGTGCACTCTTAGCACCTCCTTTTCTGGCTCGGTGGGTGGTACTGTAATTGTTATGTCTGAACTACCCTTAAACATACCTGCACAGGTAAATATACCTACAGAAAGGTAGTCACTTTCAAAGGCAGTGCACTGGTCTGAAATTCATCCCTGCAAATGGGCCGGAGCTCCAGATATCCAGACAGAGAACTGTAGATGGGACTCCTGCTTTCCACCAACTTTTAAGAACTGTGTGCCTGTGCCTCCAGGGGAACCTGGTGTTTGGTTCACTTCCACTTTCTCAAAGCAGAATGTGATACAGGGTCAAAAGTACTAATCCATGGCAAGTTTTGTGATAGCCTCAGTAAAAGCAATCTCATGGGAATGAGCAGATTGGTCACACACACAAACCACACTGGCCCAGAAAAAATTCACTACAGCCAAAGAAGTTATTCTAAAAAATCACTACACAGAGGCACTTTCTGGATGCAACTAGTCTTCATCTGAATTTTTACTTACTAATCTAAAAGAAACTATTCCTAGGCTGTTAAACAATGTTTTTCATCATGAAAAATCAGACAGGTCCTTAAGTAAGATAGTCTCATCATCTTCTGTCTGCATACAGATAAAAGAGGGATAGTTATGTGAAAGGACTTGATCAACATCACAAAAAAACTACACTGGTGGAGCTGCAGTCAGAACACAATCCCCTGTGGACAGTCTAGCACCCTTTACCATCAGAAGCCCTCCTCCTTGAAACTGCAAGGACAGTGCCATAATTCACTGTCTAGCACAGCTCTTATCTCATGTGATCATTTAAATCCTAGAAGCATAGGATGTATTTTATGTGCAGCCATAGCCCTGATCATTTCTAACAGACATGCATTCAAACAACATGTAAATACAAACAACACATGAAAGATGTATTTTCTCACTGTAATCCAGCTTGAAGAGCGCTCACATTCTTGTCTTTGTCCATCCCTGCCAAAGTAGTTGCCAAAACTGAGATGCATCGGTTATCAAGTTGATTGAGCTTCTCCTGTTAAATTTTGACAATGTCAGATTACTTCAAACCAGTAAAAGTTTCAGAAAAGAAAAACTGACCACTCTTAGTCTGCACCTGCTGTTTTCTTTTTCCCCTCAAAAGTCAATTTACAAATTTTAATTCTGCAGAGACTCCACAAGGTCTCACATCAATCAAACTTAGTTGATTTGAAAGGGGTAATGATTTTTGAGACTTCTCTCTTTTAAATCTGAAATCAGGCAGTGGTTTCAAAGGTAAAGGAAATTAGAAGTCCACACAAATGAATTGTGGGAACTATTTCCATGTAACATCAGACTAAACCAGGAATACAATCCAACTCTCTCTGGTGCTGCTCAGCCTCCCAGAATTACCCACGAGGTTTCAGCCCCAATTTAGGAGAAGGATTTTCATACGTACTTGGCACACTCTCACCAAAGTCTGGACTAGCAGTGTGTTCTGAGGCACGCCGAGGTGCACCACGGCGTGCAGGCTGAACACCAGGTCCCCGCGCGTCATCCTGCGCGCGTCGCGCAGCAGCTGCTGGCACAGCTTCGCGAAAGCCGGGTGCTCAAAGATCAGCTGCTTCTCGTAGCGCTGCTGCTCCTCCGACAGGTTTTTGAAGAGCCTCCAGGCCATGGTTAAACAGTTTGTGTAGTGCTTAATGGAAACAGCTGCCTCTGCAGCCAAGTCCAGCGCATCGCAAGGACAGGTGCACTTCCGGAGACTGGCAAAGAATGGGTCACTGTGATGCTCTGCGTGCTTCGCTTTGAAGCTCTCAGAATCATCCAACTTTTCAACTTCCAAGGAGCTCTGGGAAGCCTTCTCACTCACCAAAGCCTCTGCACCTGTGCTAAAAACATCTGTCTTTTGAGATAGAAACCGAAGAGACGATCCATGCAGAGAAGGCAAAATATTTAAAAGTAATTTCCTGCAGTTCACATTTCCCAAGGGATCCCTGTATCTGCCAGTCCATAAAATGTGTTTTCTTGTTGTGGATGAAGATTTGGGAATGAGTACAGAACTGTACCTATGCACGCATCTAACAGTATTTAACAAATAACTTATTTTATTATTCATTTCTGCTAATGCCTCATGAATAGATTTGAAACGCCAACTCAAAGTAAGGGATCCGGTGACATTCTACCAGTGGAAACAGTTCTGGAGAAACTGCACAAGATCACTCATCTGTAAAAACAAATGAAAATTATGGATTAGTTACCTGACTTTCAATTCCCACAGTTTCAATTGCCAAATCTACGCACTTTTACAGAAAGGGAGAAGATTTGATAAAAGATCCCCAGAAAATGGTTGGCAGAGAGGCTTTTATTTGGTCTCCTACATTTCAGTCAGACACCTCAGCACAAGGACAGCCCAGGCATCAACTCTTGCCTCCTCTTTGCTACTCTACCTGAGAGCTGTGCTGGGAAGCAGGGTCTTTTCCTAAATGACGTTTCCCCAGGCAGACGCGTCTCCCGACAGGGCTCCGGAGGGTCCCTGCAGACCTTCACCAGCGGGTAACAGCATCCCTCCCGCCAGCCTGTCCCAGCCTGCCTGCCATGCCACGAAAAAGCCGCCTTCACGGTACACCCGCGGGCGCTCGCTCTCCTGGCGCCGGGGAGAAGCCGCTGGGTTTCGGGATCACTTCCCGCTGGCCTTGGGAGAGCTGCCCAACAGGGCGGGACAGTACAAGGGGACAGAGGTCTTTCGGCGGCTTCGCACCGGCTCGAAGCACGCGGGGGGAACGGCGAGGATGGCGCTGGGCGGGAACAGGCGGGGAAGGGCCGGGAAGGGAAGGGAAGGGCCGGGGCTGCCGGCGGCTGCCGTCACCTCGCACGCGGCACCGCCGGGACACCGGGCCCGCTGCCCGGCCAGCTCCCGGCGGGCCTCGCGCGACCGACGGCGCCTGCCGAGGGACAAACTGCCTCGGCGCGCGGCGCGTTGCTGGGCAACGCCAACGCGGCCGTTGGAGGGCGGCGCGCGCATGGCCAAGTTCGTGGTGGCGGGTGAGGGGGGACCCGGGGCCTGGGAGCCGGGCGGGGCAGCCCCGGCAGCGGCGGCACCTTGTACCGGGACCCGGGACCCGGGACTCCGGCAGCACCTTGTACCGGGACCCGGGACCCGGGCGGGGCAGCCCCGGCGGCAGCACCTTGTGCTGGGACCCGGGCGGGGCAGCCCCGGCGGCGGCACCTTGTACCGAGCCCCGGGGCTCTGGCAGCCCCGGCGGCGGCACCTTGTACCGAGCCCCGGGTCCGCCGTGCTTGCAGCGGTCGCCCCTCTCTGCGGGCTCACCCCCGTGCCCGTCTGTGCAGCTCTCCGGGAGCCGCGTCCGCCCGGCGCGCCGCCTCAGCCGGTGCCGGGTCAGCGTTCCCTCCATATCCCGTCAGTGGGGCTTCAGCCTCTCTGCTGCTGTCCACCCAGGGGTGGCCTTCTCGGCCCCTTGGACGCTGGCTCGAGAGTCTGTTTCACCTGCAGAATTACTCTTCCTTAGCTGGCTCGCATTAAACAACGTGTGGTTTTTTAAGCCCTTATCACTGAATGCAAAAGCATCCATTTGTGCTGCTGTTGCTTTGTTCACAGGTAAGGCCAACTGCCCTTACTATGCCAAAGCTGAGCTCCTGGCTGACTATCTCCAGACTAACTTGCCCAACTTCAGGGTTCACAAGATTACTCAGCACCCTGACAAGTGGGAGGTAAGGGATTGTAAATTAAGTTGCTGGTAGGTGCCGCAGTGCTCCACAAACCAAGAAATGTGCTTATCTGTAGTATAATTCTTCTTCTTTTCTATTACTGGTTTTGTATATGGCTAGAGGTGCTGCAGAAGCAGCTTTGGCTGTGAGAGCCAGCCAGAGGGAAGGTTACTTTATATTTTGAGAAACTGATGTCTCTGAGTTTTACCACAGAAGATGGGCACAAAGTATGGACCAGCCTAAACGTGTATTATGTCAATAAAAAGTTCGGTGTGATGTTGGTTGGTTGGTTGGTTTTCTGTGGGTTTTTTTTAAGTGTAATTGGCTGTTCAGCCTGTAAATCTTTTGCTCACTGTGATTACATATATCTTCAGAGTTCTTACTTGTCAAGAGCCTTCGTGGCATTCAAGGGCTTTGAATTACAGTGGATGTATGAAATTAAATATCACATATATGTTTACAATGTGGATGGGCCTTTCTGAGTACTTATGTTGTAGATATGCTGCCTATAAGGCTCTGAAAAACGGCAGTCTTACTCCATGAGATAGACAGTACTGTGATATTTATTACCTCATATATTTTGCTTGACACTTCCACCGAGTAACTCGAACAGTTAAGTGAAAAGCAATTGACTTCTTCACCTTACTTACCTTCTGTGGCTAAGTAAGAATCCTCAGATTACTCGCTGCTTCACAGCATTGCTGTCTTCTGTATCACTACGACAACTTAAGTGAAATCAAGACCTTCAGGTGAGCCATCCCAATATATTACTATACCTTGCTTTGTGTTATTCCCCCATTTTATTACCCACTGGTACATAAATTCTGAGGCACCTTGTAATTTTATGTTGAGAGGAAATAGTAGGAATGCTTGTAGCTGTACTGCTTAAATGTTATCAAATGTGAAGTATTAAAATATCTGGTGGGGATGTTTACATCAGCAGTGGCTTCATGACATTCGTGAAACAAATGGATGGGAGCACAGTCAGTCTCCTATCATTTGGAGAGAACTGTTGGACCGTGGAGGGAAGGGTCAACTTCTGGGAGGACTTAATGATTTTCTGGAATATGCTCAGGTAATAAGCTGCCTCTATTACTATAAGCCCATGTTTTACAACATTGTTGTTCCTTTTTCCTCCTTCAAATGTAAAATAAAGCTATTGTTAATGGTATCTTGATGAGTTTGGGCTGCCACTTGATTAGAGATCATCCTCTTGTTCTTAGCAATATTATGGCATCACTTCAATGATGCTGAGTGAGGAAATGTTAAACATTGCTGAGGAGAACCTGCAGACACATCTTGAAATTGTAAAAGAGGATGAAGAGATTAAAAGTCTTATCAAACCTATGCAGATCTGGATCACCAGGTGAGAGTGGAGAGAGTATCTGTGAACTTCTACTCAGTTCAGAAGAAGGCACTTATTCCTATCTCATATAAGAGGTGTAACCATCTGAAGTTAAGCACAAATCCCTGCAATTTGATTATTTGACTTGGGTTCTGCACCCCTCACTATGAGCAATGAGTATATATAACTTAGAAATAATTTATGCTTTTGTTACATTTTACACCAGTTCAAATGAGGGGTGCGAACAGGCATCATTTAGTCCTCAGATCAGTTTAGGGAAAAAACAAGTATTTACAAATTAAACTAGAAATTTTATAGTGCAAACATCTTGCATTAAATGTTACTGGAAATATTAAAGTGGGTAGAATCTCTTGCAGCTTTACCTTTAGAAATTCCTGTATTTCTAGTAGTCTTAACAGAGTACCTTAAAAATTTGTGGTCCTATAAAGACATCAATTTTTTAGTGACAGTACTGACTGAAATACACAGGATGGAAAAGCCTTCAAATGAAAGGAAGACCCAGCTGTTTTAATTCTTAACCTGTTAAAAATACAAAAAGAACAGTAAAGGTTCCAAGCTAATGATATCTTTAAATGTAATCAAGTACAAAAGAAACACCTTTGTGTTTATGTAATACATCTAAACAGGCAGTGGTTCATTGTTAATGTAACTTTTCTACATATTGTCTTACCAGTGCATCAGTTCCAATATGTTATCATCTGATCCCTCTATTGGCAAATGGAGGAGTGTTTGGGATGACCACAGAAATCAGTATCCATTTGCTTGACACCGACCAGTTTAAGGAAATTCTTCACAGTATTGTAATGGAAGCTGAAGACATGGCATTCCCACTTCTGCGCAGTATTTCAGAGCACACAGAAATAGATCAGGCTTTTATTGATGCTGATATTATCATTGTTCTTGATGATATCCTCTTGAACCTTGAAGTCCAGTCCCTTGAGAACTACATCAGAGAAGTGAGCGAGATCTGCCAGGTGTATGCTCCCTTGATTGAGAAGAATGCCAAGAGTGAGGTCAAAGTAATTTCGTCAGGAAAAACCTTTGCAAACCTTAAGGCAACGATGTTAAGGATGTATGGCCCATCCATTAGGCCTGAAAATATCATTGCCATTGCAACTTCCTGGGAAAGTGCAGCTAAAGCCATGCTGGCCAGGAAGCTGAATATGAACACAGCAGGTGAATGTTTATGTAGTATTTGCAGAATTCAGTACACCTTTGGGAGTACATATTTCATTCCAGAACGCAATTGATGTTCACGCAGAAATGCACAGTGGTGCACTGAATTTTGTGGCTGTACAAAATGCCAGGGCATCTTTTGCTTGCTCTGAGATGCAGCCCTGCCACTCTGGTGTGTATCTCGTGCTGGAAATAAGCTAAGGAAGACAGTTGTGTTGCAGATTGGGAACTAGGACTTCAAGATTGCATTTGCACTCTGTAGTGCATTGTTATTTTGGAGCTGTGAATAAACATGACAACATACTGCTGTGCAGATAATGAGAGTAGAGTAGAACTGTGTTGTAGTATTATTTTGAGGTTAATTAACTTTCATTCTCAGGTCAATTGTTATAGCTTGGTTATATTTGCACAGTTCTGCACTGCATAGCAAAGTTGTGCTCTGACAGTCTGCTCAGCATCAGGATTCTGGAAGTGTTGCATAGGTAGAACTGGTCATTGATGACCAGTGTAGATATTTCGGAGTCTAATAAAATAGAAAAGCAAGTTAATAGGCTGAATAGCCTATCAGCAGGTTATTTGAGAAAATCCTTTTGCACCAAAGCAAACAGTTTTTATTTTTCTAATGAAAGTCTCAATTGTTTATGTATTTGTTTTTACGGGATTTTAAAAGGAACATTTCTGTATTTTTGCAATATGATTTGTTGATGTTATTAAGAGTTAAGTATTTACTAGATTTTGTCTATTATTTACAGTAACCTGATATAAATTAAAGTTCCCTTTTCAGCTTGTGATGAGGTTTTATATGTTATGGAGAACTTGGTTGCATTTTTCAGACCAAATAATTTCTTCTAGCAAGGCAGGGCACTGATTTGAGTAATTCATCTTGAAAGGGATTTCTGAAGCCTATTTTTCTGAAGGTATTTTTCTCTTCACTAATCTATGTATTTTCCTCTGTTACAGGAGTTAGAGATGTGATTGTTTGGGGCAATATTACTGGTTCTAACTACATTGATTTGTCACATGCAAAACTTTATGGATATGACTGTGCTATTTGGGGCCCTGCTAATTTTCAACGTCCTTTGTTGAATATGATTTATGATAGGTACAGTACAGATTTATTTCTTTAAAGTAAAATTAAGTAACTGCTTTTAATTCATGTTTATCTGAACTGTGGAATAAAACATCAAGAAAGGCTTTTGTTTTCAAGATTTGTATTTACTGATTAGCACTGTACATAAAGGAAAACACAAGTTGAAGTGCTCCATCTGCAAAAGAAGTTGAGTAGTTCCTAGTGCTGTACATAGTTCTGACTCTCCTTTGTTTATAACAGTGTTTGTCCTACATTTTAAGTGGGTTTCTCTTATGTCGTGAGCAGTTTATAAGAAGTAATGAAACTCCAGGGGTAGTAACTTAGATGTCTAGTTTGAAATAGTATTAAACAGATATCTGTGCCTGAATTACGTGGAATAGGCCTGAGTTTATTAATGTTGTCAGTTTCCCAAAACAAATGATTTGTTAACATATGTGAAAAGGATACCTGGCAGCTAGATAGCTTCCTGTGTAAAGAACAGTAGCAGAGAAAGTGTGGGTACAGAGAGAGGGCAGCAGATGTGACACCCAGACTTAGCATTTACTGGAGAGCAGACATCTCTTTTGTTCTGTGCTTGTACTGAGCCTCACACAGGCAGACTGTGGGCCTGGCTGGGTTCTTACATAAGACAGTAATATATAAATTACATATAAAATATTAAGTTACATGTAATATAAATTACAATAATAATAGAGGTTTTTACTTGAGTAAATGACCTAACTTTCATAGGAAAGTATGACTTGTTGCCACTTTTTAAGCTACATTTTGTTAGACCTTTTTTTTCTATCTGTAAATGCCTTGCCTTCAGCAGCAAAGTTTGAATAACTGTTGACTATTTTCTTTCTTCAAGTTTAGGAAAGACTCTTCCTGCAGTCATCTTAGTTTTTCATCCCTTTTTTCCCTATATTTTGTTGGTAGTGAATGGATCCATTCAGAGCTCCTATCTTCACAGAGTACACTGGGTTCCCGGGTATCTCGTTGTACAGGAATGTTACCTGCTCATGCAGTAGCCACTGTACTGCGATACTGGTACCATGGCTCTCCATCTGAGGAGATCATTTCTGTGGGAGTACTTAGTGAAGGTAAATCTGGTTTTGCTTCACATCTCCTCTTATAGCTTTACCCTACATATAATAGCTTTTCCATATCTATAATGTTACTTTTAAATCAATATTTTTAATTTAATAAAAACTTGTAAAACAAGTCATGTGAGGCTAAGAGTTTGTTTCATCATAAGAATTTCCAAATCTAACAGATAATAATCACTTTTTACAGGCATCTCTTAGGTTAATATTGTCTTTTTGGAGATGATCTCTTAGTCTTTTAGTTTAAATGCTTTTCTGATTTATGTGTTTTGTGCAAGAACTCTATAGCTCTTAGAGCCTAGGCTATAAAAGTGTGTTCTTCTTGTGTAGTTATGTGAACCAATAAATGGAATGTTTCACAGCAGCCATTTAACCCGTATGAAATAAATAATTTTCTCCCTTTTTTAAGATGTACAACCGATCCAGCAGTTGTGTTACAACACAGGAAAGACACCTGTTGGAGATGGTCCAGAGGAGGACCATGCAAAATCATCATGGGGATGAAAATAGGCTGAGAGAGTTGAGGTTGTTCAGCCTGGAGAAGAGAAGGTTCTGGGGAGACATTATGGCACCTTCCAGTGCTTAAAATTTCTTATAAGAAAGATGGGGACAAACTTTTATTGCATACCTGTTGCAATAGGACAAGGGGTAATGGATTTAAAGTAAAGGAGGGTCAAATCAGATTAGATTTTTACAATGAGTGTGGTAAGACACTGGAACAGGCTGCCCGGAAAGGTGGAAGATGCTCCAATCCTAGAAACATTCAAGGTCTAGTTGGATGGGTCTCGGACACATTTGAAGATGTCCTTGCCTGTGGCAGGAGGGTTGAACTAGAGACCTTCAAAGGTCCTTGCAGCCCAAACCCATGTCATGCTATGATTCACGTACATCTAACTCAAGTACAAAGTTACAGTAAAAGGGACATTAATTTTTGAGCTGTAGATTGAAAAAGGCAGTCTCCATTTATAATGAGGTCTTATTGTTACAGACTTCTGCCAGTCTGTAGGACTTAATTTTGACACTGGTGAGGATGTTATCAGAAATAACATATTTTGTCATTTTGTCCCCCTCTTCTTTAGGTCAGTTTTGCATTCCTGAAGGAATTTTCTTCTCTATGCCAGTGAGGTTTCAGAATGGTAATTGGGAAGTCATGACAGAATTAGAAATTAATGAAACGACCCAAAAAGTTCTGGAACGCTTATCCCATGAGCTGGTCCAGGTGAGGATTTCTTGAGTTTTGTGTATGCCCATTCTGCCACCTATGGGCACACTGTGATGCATCTTTGAACACTGAGGCTTTTTAAGTGTTAGACATACAAACTGCACACGTGCACTTATGCATGGTAAAGATCGGGTATTTATAAGTGTAAGGTAGTATTTGTGCATTGAAATGAACAGACAACTGTTCTGCCCAAAAAGGAGATGATAAAATAGGTTTACTTATGTAAGTATAGAATTTCCACTTTATATTCTTTATATATATATAAAAGTTCTGCAGAATTTGTGCAAAACAGAAATATTACCTTTAATTTAATGTTTCCACATTTTGTGTTGATTTTGCTTATGTGGTATTCAGAGTACTTCTATGCTAGAAGACATATGTTTTGGCATTTTTATGGCTGTGACTCTGCATGAATGAAGGCCAGACCTTACTAGAATGAGGTATTTTTCAGAAAATACAAAATCTTTGAGCACTAATTTAATCATTAACTTCTTGTCACTTAGTGATGCCAAAAGGAATTTATTTATACTATTGAAATATTAAAGAAGAGTGGTCCCAAACTCTACATTCTAGCTTTAATCAGATTTTGTGATCTTCAGTCATACTAGTAATGTGTAAGAATTATTTTGTTTTAACATATTTTAAGTTTGTGCTAGAAATTATAGCAGATTAAAAGAATGGGTGGTATTAAAAGTGCTTTTTCTTCCATTTAGGAAAAGCTCGTTGCGCTAAAGGAAATAAATGAAATGCATCCATATGAAGCAGAATAAAAACTCCACATCTTCTCCCAAGTGTTTCTGTGCTGCTTTTCCTATTTAATTTGCTTTTCAAGTTCTCTGTCCTCCTTCATCAAAATAAGAACAGATGGATGCTAAAGTATGTTTTAGTTTTGTTTTTTCACTTTTTCTCCATTTTCGGGTTGTGGAATTCCTGCACTTTTCTAATGTTCTAGCCATTTCTAAATTCTTTTCATTCCTACAGACCTTTTCCATGGTTTATTTTCTTTCTCCCTTCCTTCAGGTTCTTCCCATTACTTTTATATCACCTCTTTCTGTACTATGAGCTGTTCTTCTCCATTAAGGGCAGGCCAAAGAATAGGGAAACTTTGGAGCTTGATGCCCACAGCTTCTTCTGAGCCCAAAGCCTATTGGTTATCCATGCTTGTTTCTTGGGAAAGGACTACAGACACAGTAAGGTATTCTTGATGAATGCAGAGTTTAATTATTTGGCTAATCATGACCTTGTTTTACCCAGACAGGGGATTCCCAATTAGATAAATGTCCTTCCCTGCCTGCTCTCCACTTGGCACTGCTGTTCTATAGAGCTGGTCCGTTCCTCTTGCAGCAGCATTAAATGCTAACCAGAGGCCTTCCCACCTCTAGCAGTGTTGTGCTTAGTTGTGGCCTTCTCTTGTGACATCAGTATCAGGTGTTCAAGTATTCCCCAAGTACCCTGCTTATCTCCTTGCATGTGGAAGAATTCTAGGAGGCTAGCAAAAATAGCTCATGTTCTTGCTTTTTTTTACAGAAATGGAAACCTTGCCTACTGGGTCACTTTAGAGACGCTCTAAAGTCGTCTGGAGGAGAAAATGCTGGAAATTCCCATATTCCATTGCTGAAAAAAGCAAACTACAAAGAAAGTCTAAGCATTGCTGTAGCTTTTCCAGTATCTTCCTCATAAAAAAGCAGGCAAACAAACAAACAAACAAACCAGGAAGTCTCTAGGTGGCAAAATATTTCAAAACCAGTGTGAATATAACATTTTTAACCTGTAGACCAAAGTAAAATTCCTACTGATTTTAAAATGTACTTTAATGCCTAAAATGTCCATATGAAAATTTTGAGTAGGATTGTCACATACAGAGTAGCAACTTTATGATTCCAAATACTTTTTTTTCAGAGGTATTGAAGCACAGTATTTTTTATAAAATATCTTCTTAGGCAAAAATTATTTTTAACACAAAAACGTAAGTTCATACATCTCCTTAGTGACAAGATCATCTTTGTTTCCACGTTTTTTTGATTTATTTCATGAATTTCAAGGGAATACTCATGTGATTTAAGTCAAATGTAATTAAATTCTTGTTTCAACAGAATTGCTGAGGAACCCCTTTCACTTTCATGTCTTTGGTGTCTTAAATGATGGAGGCTGTGTTAATGAAATGTTACTGTACTTGCTACCTTTTCATCAGATATGTTTAAAGCAGAATAGAAAGCTCCCTGTTCTTTGAACCAGTTACATACAGCTGCAATAAGTTCATTATTTCTGTTCAAATGGAGGTTCAAGCTCTGAATAGCTTTCCTCTTACATGAAGAAACCAAGAGAAGTTACTGGCTGGTCAGGACAGGACTAGGAGGGATGTCTCACTGGTCTTAGAAAGAGGAGCTCAGAAAGCTGGGTTGTCACAAGGGATCTGGAAGAATGTGGGGGTTTATATGGAGTGTATATTGGAGAAGCAGCATTTAGGAGAACTGAGATATTATTGTAAGTACCTTAATGGAAGAGTTCACATGGAAATTGTAGAGGTAGGTGTTGTAAAGAGTCTTGAAGAAAGGGGTTAGGAATCATTCATTTCATGAGGAAGTGGTCTCCAGGGAATTAGTTTCCAGTAGTGTATGCACAGAAGATTGACTGAGTTTCCGAGGAGCATCTGGAGGAAGATCTCTCAGGAGAGCATAGCAAGGAGGGATGCTACCAGTAATCTCTACAAAATACCTGGTTTTTCTGTAACTCCTTTACCAAGACAGAACAGGAAAAGTTATCTTCTCTAATGTGTATTTACATTTGGGCTTTTTCTATATGAATAGGTTTTAGGAGTCTTACTCTGAATTCTTTTATTCTGCTTGTGGAGGCAGTTCAAACAAACTGCAGTTCAAGCACCAACACTGCACAGCTGTTAATGAGAGGGAAAATAACTGTTCCTGCATTAGATAAGTAGGCTTATCCAACTTCTGAGTCACCAGCTGAAAACCTTTCTTCTCAGAGGCTGAGAGTAGAAAGAAAAAACTGTTTGGGATGTCTTGTGTATCCTAAATCTAACTCAATTTGTCTAGTGGCCTGCAGGGAAATTCAGGTCTTTCCTCATGGAAGCATAAGTGAAGGGAAAAGTTTCTTTTCATAACTTTTGCTTAGGAGAGAAAGAAAGAATAAAAATAGTAGGAAAGCTAAAATATGGTAACATTCAAAGTTGGTTACAGTTGTAACACAGTGATAGACCTAGTCATCACTAAGTTTGGGTTTTCTATGAGCAATAAGCAATTGCTGGTACACATTTTTTCACAAGTTACTAAGTAATGTTATGTATGCAGGATATTCATGGTATTGATGACTCCTACTACCTGATATTAAAGTAACTGTTGAAAAATTTATGAAAAAGGGCTTTAAAGCTAAATGTATGTGTCTTAAAATGTTATATATAGATTCCTCATAAACCCTTGCATTTGGGTGTACTGAAGAGCTTTCTAGTGGGTCTGAACAATTCTTATTCTAGGACTTTACCACTAGGGCTTACTATTTTTCTTCTTTGTACAGCTGCCCCAACTCTTTGTTAACAGCACACTGTGCTTTCTGCATTACTGTGTCAGGTTCCACCGCATTTTCAGTCTCTATAGCAACACTGTTTCTCAGCAACTGGGAGATTCTTAGTAAAGGCCCCTCAATTTAGAAATATTGCACTCCAACCATAAAAAAAAAAAAAAAAAAGCTTTGAAACAAAGATCAAAGAAGTTTTATCTTTAATAATTCAGGATATTTGTTACTAATTAATTAGTGTTCTCTGTTTTGACTGCTTAGACAATTACCTGATACTTTGATCTGGGCCTTTGCTAGGCATTTGTTGTGAGCGGCTTTAATTTAAAAGCAAAACCTTTAGAACTGTGTCTTGAAGTCAACTTTTAAGTGCTGTAAAACTACTGGACTTCTCTGGTGATGTCATCTGACTTCTGGACCTTTAGTGAGTAATGAGAGGAAGGTAAGCACACATGCTGTATTTAAGAGGAGACAATAATTTTGGCCTTTGAACAAAACGTAGAATGTTTTCACCCTTCACAGGAAACAAAAGTAATTGTAGGTTCTTTTATGCATATTTAAAATGTTGATCTTATGTTGTCTGATTTCAAAAGAAGAAAAGTCCCTGTGATCTAGTCAATTGATCTATTGGGAGGTTTCTGCCTTACTTCATGTGGCCTGGGTTTCTCTGTACTTTAATTTAATTATGTAGCATGCTTCAAAATGCGTTTTATTTGCTCAAGTACATATTCTGAGAACTTGTAAGGCAAAAAAAATAGATATAAGTAATTAACTGTTACTTTTCTTTCACATTCCACTAAGATTCAAGAAAAAGGCTACCCTTGTTCTGCACATAGGAGTGTTCCTGTTAATGGGACCAGGATTTATAACTGTAACAATTTCTTTCCTGTACACTTGTACATAATTTTAATTTTTTTGTTTGTTTTCTTAAGTGGTTTTCATCATTAAAGTGTACAAGTGACCAAAATATAACATACAGGCTGAAACAGTGTATCAGTAAGCAAAGTTACTTCAAATTTCATGGGCTTCTACTTTCATGTTGTGTTCATGTGCTAACTCTAAAGTAGATTCTCTCTGTTTCACCTGGGCAGTCCTACTGCAATCAAGATCTGAACTGTCCACAGAATTTTGTGTATGAAAATATAGCCTGTACATACATTAATAATGTCTTTTGTAATTTTCTGGAGGGAGGGTTCATGGATATGATGCTGTACAATGATGGCCAGGTTGGTAAAACACATAAACACATGCTTAACTTTGAGACCATGGATAGCCTACAAGTACAAGACTATAGAGTGTTTTTCCATATGGATAATTTAAATGTTAGACATTCTGCTGTGCTGGGTAGAGATCTGGTCATCTTACAGTAAGTGTTGAGCACTCATAGATTATGCATGTTGTATAACCCAGTAAGTCAGTGGATCTGTTCTCATTTGAGTGAGCAAATTCTAATGAGTTCTAATTTAAGTGAATGTAACCTGGCTATTTTTACATTCATCCCATCCACTTTCTCTATTTTATGTACCTCTGGTGCAGAGGAAAAAAAGGAGGCAAGCAGTGTGTTTGTAAATCTACCTTCTAGATTGCTACACGTAGCTTTCACTAAACACTGATGTTTAATTCATTGCTCAGTGTCTTCTGATTTCATTGGATTCTGTACATGGACTTTCCTTTTCAAGCTATGCAGAGGCATCTACTGCTGCAGCTATTCTAGGAGCAGTTGTGTCATATTTTCATATATATTGCATATATATTGCATATGAATATATATCTATAGGCAGAGTTACATACCTGTGTAAATGCTGGACAGAGCTGTAGTCTTGCAGGACCCTTAGTCAGGAAGAAAATAGAATAGTGGGAGAGAAACATAGTGGTATTTCTTTCAAAGAAGGACTTAGGTAAGAACTGTGGCATTGCGGGCTTGAATGAAAAAGGCTATTAAAGCAAATCTGTGTCCCAGTATTTTAAGTATCTAAATTTAGGTTACGACTGAAATTTAGGGAGTGAAACACAAAGTTGCAGCTTTCACCAATTAAAATGGTGAGAAGCATATTTATTACTCAATACTTTTAGATAATTGAATATTTATGCTTTATAATTGACCAGTATTGTCTCATGTTTACGACAAATGATCAGTCATTCTCACTGAAAAAATCTAAGATGTGAACCTTTGTTTAAGTTCAGACTTAACATCAAATTTGTTATTTAAGTTTTAGATCATTTCCAACTATCTATTTTTTATTTATTTTAGCAAATGTTCAGTTTTTTTCTCCACAGTAAGTCATAGAGATGGCCTTTAGAATCTAGTGTGATTTAGATCCATTATACCCAGTGTTTCGCAACTGCAGTGTTAACTGAAAGAGAGTTACTATGGTTAATTCATACTTATATTTCTGTGTTTGGAAATATAATGTAGTTTAGAGAGTTAGTGAAATAAATCCTGAGGGGAGGCATTCAGTTTCCATTATTACAGGAACATAACTACTTTTGTTTTCAGAGTTGTTTAAACAAGTAGATTCATGGTTAAGTTTCCTTTTCCCCTTCCATATCAGCTCAATAAGAAATAGTGTCAGCTAAGCCTAAAACATTAGTTGTGCTTGAAATTTTTAGAAAATACTTGTGAGTAATTGCAATCAAATTATCTTGGGAAGAGTCTGGTGTAAAGATTTGCCCTCTGTGCCCTGAAATTGTACACTATGGATCATTTAGTAATCCTGCATGTAAACACTGGACTCTTAATAGTGAAAAATCCCATTTTCTATACTTAAAGCTATTTTGAGGATTGGTTTTGCCCAGCTACAATTTTGCAGTTACTCAAATTACTCTTATTTTGTGCTGAGTAGAGTGCTCGCAATTTGCTAGCATTTCTCTGCACATGGCACCAAAACTATTTTGTTTTATGTAATTCTGTTTAATTTAATTTCTGAAATACATCCAGTAAATTGTTCAGATTAAAAGGTTTAATTTGAATGGTTCGATATGTCTCTGTCTAGAATATGTGGTTTTACACTTTGGTTTGTTTTGTTATAGAATGCCTAATGCCATCTGTTCATTTCAAATGGATCCAGACTTGCAGGGTAAGGATTTTTTTGTTATTTTTTTCCAACTTTTCTCAAAAGGCATTTCTGTGTCTTTTTGAACAGAAACTACTGGATTGCTATAATGAAATCATGCCACCTTGAGAATCTCTGTGCTGTAGCACATAAATGACAAATTACACAGCTGTGATGTCCTACCTTATTGCTGGATCTATCCTGGCACCTTCCTTGCCATTATCACAGTGGCTTATGGAATGGTCAGGCACACAGGGGCCATGTTCCCTAATTTATAATATATGCTATGTTTTTTCCCATATTCTGGAATAGGCATGAAGGATGGTCATACACTTCCATTTTGAGTGCAAAATCTCATCATTTGCCACAGAGCAAATAGCTCAAAATGCAGCATAGCAGGTAACCAGCTGAAGATGTCAGGAGTTAGCACACTCTTCTGTGTGTGTAGGAGCTCCTTTGTCAGCTTTTAACAAAGGGCATTTATGCTCCTTGAGGTGAAATTTGACCCACAGCAGAATGATTACATGGTGGTTTTCTGTCCAGAGGGGAAGCTCCCTTCCTATGAGAAATGAAAGACTTCAATATCCCTAAATAGCCTCTCCTCAGTAATAATTCTAAAATGCTTTGTATATTAGTTGGGATTTTTTTTCTTTGCTATTTCACTTGTGTGCCCTCACAAGTTAATTCTGGAACTGTGCTTGGCAGGCACAGAATGCCCTACTTTGAGACCACGTTTTGTCAGTAAGGGTGGACTTGAATTGAATAGCAGATGGCTAGTGAAACAGATTCCCTTCACTTAGAAAATCATCCTGTACATGGAAGGTGTTTGAGTTGGATCATGTCTATATTACTAGAATTTTTATTTGAAAATAAGCATTTGGAACTTAATCCATAGCCTCCTGAAAACTGTGGGAGTTGTTCTGTTGCTTTCAAAAGGGCTTTGGATCAGTTTATTGAGGAAAGAGAACTGATGATGCATGGAAGTCAAAACTCATTTTTCACTTTGTATGACATGCTACACTACATCTCCAAATAATATCACAAAACATAGTATGACAAGAGCAGGACTAAACAGATGGTATAGCAGTTATTGGCATCTTTCTATAGCTTAGAAAGCATTTGGGAACCAGCAGAGCCCATAATTTGCTGACTATTAATATTAATCTGGTGTATGTGTTGGAAACCATTGCACACAGATTGGCTCATTTCCAGACTGAACAGGTAAAGTATTTTGTGAGTTATTTCTACTCATTTATACATATTTATTGCTTATCTTTAACCTACTGTGTGTTACTCTTCTTCTCTGAAGTACAGGGAGAAAGAGTCTCTGAGGACAAAAGGATAACTGGTAAATTCCTTTCTAGTTTCTGAAGTTTAGTGAACAAGCCTTTTTTTTTTTTTTTTGGTCGTGAAGTTCTACGTATGTGTAAAGTATCATGTATAGTTCATGGTCAGCATCTCATACTTTCCACTCAGAAAAACATCCTTTAGTGACGTGAAAGAAATAAGCTGAACTCATATAAGGATATGGGATGTAGTCAAGCAGATTGAGTGGATTTGTTAAACAGAGATGTCAAAAGTCATTTGCTCTGGTAAGTGGCTTGTCTTCTTCTGCAAGTGTCCCACATGTTGATCTTGACAGAAGATTTGCTTAGTACTTGACACAATATGCATCCAAAACAATAACCCTGCTGTGCAGAGACTGACAAACTGTTCCTTGTAGAAGAGCATCTCTGGTCAAAAAACAGGTTTGCCTGAAGAAATATTATTTCTTAATGATCTTGGCTAAAAGTATGTGCAGTGCATAACCCTCATAACCCTTGTTCTGGTGCATGAATAAACTTGATTCCCAAAGAAGCAGATGTGCTCTCTATGTTAAATTCTGTTTTTACAAGAGGTCGTGTCACTGTTTAAAAGAAGATCGTTCCCCCTATGAAGTTATTTGAAAAAAAAAAAAAGGCTTTCTTTTTGTTTTCTTTTTTTTTTCCCCCCAAAATTTTCATTCAGAGTTTTGATCCATTCCAAACTCCAGATTTGGTTGTTTTGATTTTTAGTTACTTTTGAATGAACCACTCTATTGAATGTGTGTTTGTTTTCTTTCACAGAGGCCTTCAATGATGTTCAGAGCTCCGTATACAGAACAGCCCTAAAACTACGCTCAGTACAAAGTCTTTGCCAGTGTCAGTAGCCAAAGAGAATCCTGTGATTTTACGGGGAGGAGAATCCGCATAAAATTTGTGTTGCTGTCACCATGAGTTATTATGCTACTTTGCTCTCTCATTTTCCACATTAGAAAATTCAGAATGCATTATGAACACTTAAGATCTAGAGAATGATTCATATACAAATTGCTTTTTTTTCCTTTTGAATGTCAATGGAAATACATTAGTGAAATTCTAAAACTATGGGAGAAGCAATTATTATCACAATCTGCCACACTGCTATGTAGACATCACTGACAATTATTAATCTTTATCTGTATATTGTTATACTCATGAATAGTCAAATTCTAATGTGTTTCTTAGGAGCTGATTTATTGGGAATAATCATAGCTTGTTGAAAATGTATTGAATGGACTATAAGAATTAATGAGAGCAAAATAAAATATGATAGACCAGAAAACTCCTGGTTAGTATTCATTCTCCCTGTCTTTGAAGTGAGTGAGAATTCACTGCAAGCAAAGAGTTGTGCAACAAAGTCCTGGTCACCTAGCTCACTTTGAAAATACTGGATGTCAATTCCATATTGAGCTAAATTTCATTGAATTCTTGAATTTTCCAGCTTAAACAGTCTGTTGCTGAAAATGCCCAATATTGCAAATGAGGTCTTCAGGGTTGCACAGAAAAGGTGGCTAGTCTGTTGGCCTTAGACATACTTTTTTCATTGGGGGATGCTCTTCTATGAATATATTTAGTCTGGTCTCAGCCCTGATATGGTTTATCTGCCTGATGCTCTGTGTCACTGTGAAAGTACCAATTCACACAGGTACTGGTTTTCTTTTTACGTTGTGTACTGTTTTAAGCTTCATTTTACAGACTTGGTTTATCTAGGCATTTCTAATAAAAAATTGACATGCTTCCATTCATGAAAAGGCAGGGGTCCTCATTCATTTTTTCCTTAATTTTCCCACAGTGGATTTGATTGATGTTTCTCTGATTCAGCACATCCTATCAAGTGAACAAAGCCAGATTTCTCTGAACATGCAGCAAATCTCTAGAATGCTGATGAAACTGTTCCGAAGAGCAAGATTAGAAAAACCAGGCCAGGTAGATCGAAGAGCTGCTGAATTCACATTGAGCCTGTTGGTTGCCATGTATGACAGGTGAGAATAAATGCAGATCCCTGGTGAAGTACCATAGAGTCACAGAATGGTTTTTTGGATGGGACCTTAGAGATCATGTAGCTCCCACCCCAAGTACTGCTAGACTGTCTGTTTCTACCACTCTTACACCATTTCTGTGTGAAACTCTCCCATTTTGGTTGGTTTTGCTTTGTATAAAAAATAGGACTAGTTCAGCTGTAGGAATATGAGGCACAAAGCTGCATCAAAAAAACCCAGTGGTCAAATGTTTCCAAAACTATTTGGAAGTCCAGACTTCTGCCAGTCCATGCTGACTTTTTTTTTTCTGAATAGCTCTACAGAGTAGCTCTTCTTCTGACTTCCAGGATATTTTAATACACTCCTGAAAAAGAATCCATAATTGCCTCTGGAGAACAGTACTCATGCACAGGTCAAGAATTTGACAGTCACTTTTCATTATTGATTTTTCTCTAGCTTAAAAAGTTCATCTACCAATTATGAAGCAAAATTGGTCTCATAACCAAGCTGAGCAGCTTAGTGAATAGCAAATAGTTTCTGAAAATAATAAGGAAACAGCTCACAGACTGTATTTTTCTTATATATTGTTTGTGAATAATGAGTTAATTTACTAAAGGCAGGATTTGTTTGTGATTGTATTAGATTTAAAAGAGAAAGACCAAGTTCATTGTGCAAGTCATTCACCACAGGTAAAATTTATTCCCTTCTACATCAGAGCAAAGTTTTTTACTGAAAGTAAATGAGATGTAAGTGGTCTGTAGGACTTTTCCTCAAATCATTATTCATTACAAAATTCATCGCTACTGCTTAAGGTCCCATTTTATCAAATTTTTTTGTACTTAGAAAAATCAATTAACACTAAGAATAAATGGTGTATTAAGAAACAAGGCTAGAAATATCATGAGTATTTTGTAATTTGTGTGCACTGTAGGGAAATCATTTGGAAGAATCTTCTTAACAGGACTCTTCGTCTTTTAATCTGTTTTCTTAGGATGGTATCATTTTGTTTTGCTGCAATTTCTAATTTTAAAAGAATTTCACAAGTTTCTTGACATGTATATAAGATAGAAAAAGCTTCTTATAATTTTCTAATAATGTTTTTTCTGTAGAGGGCCATTGTCCACTAATAACACTGGAATGTATTTCATAAGAGGAGCACATAGGAATTTTCCATGGTCATGTGGTAGTTTACTTTATAAGCTTACATAAACATCTTAGGGGAGTTTGATTGTATACTTTAGCTTTAGTCTTGGAGCTTTTCTTTGAAATTTCTGGAAAAGCAACAATTTCCCATGCAGTTCATACTTTATGTTGCAGCTTGACACAGTGTGGGTTTATCTAAAGACTCTTGAAGACAGTTTTATGTAATGATATGTTGAAGATTTGAAAAAGTAATATCTTAAATATAGATTTCCAGGATTTCCTGATTTGTGGTTTCCGATTCATTCTGCATTGTCTTCACAAAAAAAAAAAAATTGTGGTTTTCGTTAGGTGCCTATGTCACAAAATTGGGTTCTAAATGAATCTACATTATTCATTATCTAACAGTCAAAACCAAAGTCCTGCTCCTGCATATATCCTTTTGGTTCAATTAGGTTTCAGTGAAATTAAATATAATCAGCCCAAGAGAAGCTCAGTGCAAATCTGGGGCCATAGTGGAGCTACCTGATGATAGATGCAAAACTCAGATTGCATCCTTTATTCATTACTGTATTTGGGAAGGCTTTCCACAAAGAAAAAAGAGCAGAAATACTTAGGACATACATTGTACATGTAAAATTGCATTTTACTTGGAATATGAAGTCTTTTTTGTTTTATGATTGCATGTTATCTTGGAACAGTTAACTCTGCAGTTATGTTCAGTGACAAGGGGTTCTAGATATAAAATATCACTGAAATGTTACGTCAGTTATATTTATGAATATAAAAGGGTACTTGTTTTGAAGTTTTCTTCTTATTCTATTCTTTAGAAGTTTCAGTTTTTATATTCTCAGTGAATGTAGTGTAACTTATTTCATTTTCCTAGATCTGGAACAGGGTATGTCAAAACTAGATCTGCTGCAGCTGCCTTAATTTCCCTCTCAGGAGACGCTCTACTGGCTAAATACAGAGGTGGGAAATGTATGATTTTATACACTGCCTGAAATATTGAACATTGAGGAAAATTTCCATTGTAGTTTTTTTCTTTAAAAGGAAATATAGCTCTGCCATGCAAGAAGAGAATTATGTTGACTACTTAGTTGTAGAGAAAGGCTGTTGCAGAACAATGCTTTCAATGTCTGTAGTCATCTTTGCAATAAAGAGCCTCAAAAGAAGTCATAATAAAGTTTAAGATAAGGACAGCTTCTATTTCCCTAGCAGAAGAGAACAGAAACCCCATGGTTTTAAATTAGGAATTCACGATTTAAATGGAGCACTTCTTGTATAAATATATTTAAATATTTTTCTTAATGTTGTGAGAATGAGTTCATTGCTTTCTTCCTTGCTTTCCTTCTCTTTCCCTCACCCTAGGGAGAGGTATGGTCACAGCAGTCACTGAGAGCCTGTTAGGTACATAAAGTGAAACTTTTTTGAGAAGTTTGTTTGGTAGACTGCAATTACCACAGCAGTTTGAAGATAGCTTGAAGACAATTCAGGCTCTGCCAGGATTCCAGCATTTTTCTTGCTTTCAGCTTTCTTCCAGTTTTATGCTGTCCCTGATGGGAAGGCGACCTTGATTACCCGCAGTGCCCTGAGAAGCCTCCTAACAGACTTAAATCAGGTAATGTCACTGCAGTGCTGTTACACAACAGATTTTGAAGGATTGTATTAACCTAGGAGAAAAAAGCCCTCATGATTTATGACTGAAGTTAATAGGACACTGTGGACATAAGGAGCTACCGTGCAAAGTAGGTAAAAGAATCAAATTCTGTCCCTTTTCTCAGAATAACCACTTGCATTAGTGAATACCTCTGTGCATTCACGTTGTCTGAGCTTACAGGTCCTGGAAACAGCTGGATACAACTGTTCCTAAAGCAACTCCAAACTTCAGAGGTCTGTACTGACTAGAATAGCCTGCAGTTGCAGCAAGTTGCCTTAGCATACAGGTATTTCCAGCTGAACTGGTGCTGAAAATGGAATCTGAAAACGACCTCTGAGACTTCAAACTCAGTGTCCTTAAGTATTACAGTGTGGAAACATAGTATGTTGATCTGTTACAGTGAGTTGGAAACAAATCATTCTGACACACCCTGAACAGTGAAACTGCATACTGATGGTATGAATATGAAGGGCTTTTCTTCAGAACAGTGTGTAAAGTGGCATTGCCATAGATACTTCACCATCTGTGTGCTGTCACCATCGCAGCAGAGCATGATGGGAACATCTGTTTTTTATTGAGGTGTTTTTGAGCCTTTCTTTTTGATGTAGATCCCAGCCATGGTGGGGGAAGGCTGCACTCGCTCTTGTGTGGAAATTGCAATTCATGACTGTTTCCATGGGGTGAGTGAAATTCTGATGTCCTGGGAAATTTTTCTGAATGTTGCTGATTGATTAAAACTTCAAGTGTATTACCACATAACATCCTCAAGTATCTTCTTTTAAGGAGCAGGGCTGATCATCAGTCTCACAGTATGGGAGGATTTGTATCTACAGAAAAGATGCTCAGTAAGATACTAATGAGGACTGTTGCATTTATTCCAAAACCTTTGGAACCCAGGAACATTTTACATGAATGGAAAATCCATGCTAGCAAAATCCAATACCAGAGCTTTTATTAGGGACTGTGGATGAGACACTAGATTTTTTCAAGTGAATGAATGAACCTGAGACGTGTATTTTTTCTAGGTTCTGAATGCGGCTATTGTCGAAGAAAAATTCCTGTCTTGGCTGAGATCGGAGCCTGCTGTTCTCCTGTGGCTCCCTACATGTTACAGATTATCAGCCACAGAAATGGTTTCTCACCAAGCTAGATGCAGAGTCTGCAAGGTGTTTCCCATTACAGGCATCAGGTGTGTCCGTGGTCTTTAGCTTCCACATAATTAGTTCTTACCATTGTTTGCATACCTTACAGTCTGTAACTGATGTACTAAGTAACAAATTTTGGATGTAATCTAATTCAACCAGGAAAAGAGGGAAAGAGAGAACCACTGCAGTCTAGTGCTTAAGCCTTCATCCGACTTCTCTTTAGCTCACTAGCACAGGCATTACTATGAAAACTTGCTGAAGGTAAACTGGCAGTCCAAAGGTAAAGCAAATTAAACCTGTGTATCTCAATTCCTTTTCCTGTAACCAGTTGTATCACCTGGCTAGTTAAGTTTTCTATCTTAGCATCTTGGTCATCTAAGTAATTGTATAAAATGGCATAATGGTATAAAAAGAACACTATCCATTACCTTCTTCTGACCAGAATGCTCAGGAAAGTATATTACTGTTGCTATATTCTCACTAATAGTAAGCTTGCCGGTTTAGTTTCTTGCATTTTTGGTTTTTTCTTACAAATCCTATGTCAATATTACAGTTCCATGAGAGCAGCAAATACAGGTAAGCTGGTGCATAAGAAGCATGTGAAGTTTTAACTGCATTCTCAAAAATGGGAAATGGTGCTAGAACAACAGTTTCTTCCAGGGACTGCATTTCAATGCAGCAAATAAATAATATCAAAACCATTGGTGGGTTTGGAGAATAGTCCACAATCACTTGAACGAAGTAACTTGAATTCAGAGAATGATGAGGACAGCATGACTCTAACAAAGACGTTTATTTTCTGGAGCCCAGGGATCTGGATTTCCAGTAATCAAACTTACTTAACACCAAGTTCTTACTTGTGGGGAAGTAAATTAAGCCTTTTGTTTTCCCTCACAGGTATCGCTGTTTGAAGTGCCTCAATTTTGACCTTTGCCAAGCCTGCTTTTTCACTGGCCGTCTCTGCAAACCACATAAGAGATCACATCCTGTTGTGGAACACTGTGTGCAGGTAGAGTCCCATTGTACTGATTCATTTCTATGTTGAGGTTCTTCATGCAGACAAGTAGGCAGTAGATCCTTGATCTACATTCACTATAAAATTATGTGTATTAGCCATAATGGCCATGACATGTTAGCATTAGTAGCCTGGGAACAGTGAAACAGGAAAAGTAATAAAGCTGGCTTCTAACTTTAGAGTGACTGTTTTGTTCTGAAATAACTTAATAGAGCTATGAAATATCCAAGTGCAAGTCTTCTTCTTAAAGAGTTTTATGGCAAGTTTCCTGTAAGCAGATAACCCTTAAACCTCTGAAAAGTCCCCTCAGTGTCCCCATGCTCCTTCATCCCAATCTCAATGCAGACTCATTCAGAAATTAATTCATCCTAAAGTTGTACAAACTCCTGCATAAAATGTCTTTCTTTTTCTGTCTTGTCTGAATGTCTCCAATTTTTCCACTTTATTGTAAACCTTTCTGACTCATTTGTCAGTTAGGGATACAGCACAAAGAGGCAGCGTGTGCCCAACTAAGATCACATACTTGGACTCCATTACAGGGGCAACTTGTGCTATCATCACACTAGTGGCAAAGTACAACACTGGGAATTTGTGTTTGGAAGATCAGCTTCTCCTCTGAGCAGGAGATTCCAGATCTCATGCACAGCAGCAGATGGGGTTGTGGATCTGTAAAATAGTATCCTTCTTTTCCAGTAAATGAGCTGAAAAGCACTTAAGAAAATTTCACTAAGCTGTACTTCCTGGTCTCCTTCCCAGTTCTCTGCAGTTAATGTGAAAGATACCTGGGTAGTCAGTGTCTGCACTAAAACTAAAGACTGTTAGACTGCTCTTGTCGTCACCCTTTGTCTGGGGTAACGCTAAACTGTTGCTACTTCATTGCTCTCTTTCTGAAAACAAAACCCTATTACTAACACTATGAGAAGTTAAATCTGGATGCTCAGTATCTGCACTAAAAATAATAGTTCAGTCTTCCAAATATTGTTCCTCATATTCCATCTGGGAGAAAGTAGCAGAATCAAATGTTAACTAATCTCCTCATGTAGAGATTTCTAAGTAGAGACATTAAAATTAGTGTGAATGGGAATGTGTGTTTGTGGAAGCACCAGAAGGAAGGGCAAGAGAGATAAAGCAAGGCAGGAGATGTTACAGCCTGGATTGCAGCCACCTTGTTGCTGCAGTATTGCAATTGAATCACTGAACTTTGGTTTCCTTTATGAAACCCTAGTCTAACACTAACCCTGTAGATATTACAATACAGGGCAAAATCTATACCAAAATTTAAAAGATAAGCTACTCACTATGACAGATACTATTTTTGTATCTGTTGTGTGGGACATAAAATAACCAGCAGTAAGTTGCTATCCCTGTACCTTCCAGTCTTAGCAGACACTGTCCTTGTCTGAGTAAGTTTTCACACTGTCTTTATCAGGGATTGAGCTGCTGAGTGGAGGTTTGAGATATCAGCACTGTTTTTCCTTACCGTGCTGACACCTTGTGGTAATGTTACTACCACGTTGAGAAGCACTAGGAAGCATATGGTGTGTTTTCTTTGTGTTTTCCTGTCCAGTCTGTCAGGGCTCACCCCATGCTCTGCAGCAGTCACCTTCAGGAGCAGAACTGGTATATGTCATCCAATGATACAGGTACTGAGTTTAGTTGTACATGAGCCTGACACTCCTGTAATAAATGGATGTGTATTTTACTGTATTCTGTATGAGGAGGATGTGAGCTATGGAAGACTATATCTACTAATGCTCTATACAAGTATAAAAGTATTTCTTCCTTAGATATTAGTCAGCAGAATTATTGTGACTGTGAGCTTAATCATTATAACTACCAAAATCCTGTGTTAGGTATTTCCAGGCTGCCTGACTGTTCCAGGCAGTGTTTTGCTCAAAAGAATTGGAGCTGCTCTTGCCCATGGTCCTGCATCACCACCCACCTCAGCTCCCCTTCTAGGGCTCAGATAGCAGCCGTGAGCCTTGTCAGATGGTGAAAAGGTGGACCTTTGCTTTCTGCCTTTGCCTTGGACTGTGTCTGCTTCTGGGCGGTACCTGTTTGAAAATTCCCTTTCTTCTTTATTATCCCTCATTCCAACAGATGTCAGCAAAGGCGAATGCAAAGCACTTTCTCCGCACCATCAGGAACAACCTGTTTCAAGAGCGCTGCAGAAGAAAGGAGGCTCAGAGAAGGACAATGCTGGAATCAGTGGAGGAGAGACACTTCCCTTCTCACAAAAAGATTTTGTGAGTTTCAGTTTCAGATGAATTTATAATCTCTGAATGTCAGGCTGTGGAATATTGCTTGTTTATGCCCTTTGAGTAAGGGGTTTTGTTATGACAGATACCACTGATGATTTTTCATGGTTTTTCTATTAAAAGGGGAAAAATAACTGAGAAGTTGCTGCGGATTGTTCTGTAGCTTAATCATGCTGACAACCTAATGATCAGTTGTCTTACAAAATACAACCTGCTTGTGTTTTACTTCCCCCCTTCCTTATGTTGACTCTTTCACTCCATTCCATTTCTTATACTCAGGCTAGGGTCAAGCATTGCAAGTATTTACTACCTTTCAAAACTGCATGTGTTTTTAAGCACATCCTCTGTGACAAATCCATTGGAAATTAACTGTGAATACTTTCCACATGTGACACATGGTGCATTCACTGACAGGCATTCTACTCAAGTCCCACTAAATTGCAGGCCTGTGGAACTACTCACAGTAGCAAGCAGCTGATTTTACCATTCCTCTTCTTTCAGACCAGTTGTTTCATGTGCTTTGGTTATTATTTAAAGTCATTACTGTATTTCCACTGGTCACAATGGTTAATAATGAGCATTGGAGGTTATGCTGAGATTTTTCCCAATAGTTTCTCCTTCCTTACTATGAGATTTTGATTGATACTTAGGTATAGAAACTGAAGGGAATGATTGTAGGAGATTAGCACTACAAACATACAAAGGGTGAGATTCCTTCCTAGTTGTATAAAGATCTATCAACTGTCTTGCATCTGACATGTGTTCTCCAAATGAGGCTTCAGTGAGACTGAAATAAGGAAAGAATGGTCAGTCCTCTCTAAAATAATTAATTTCATCTTTATGTGAAGGAGGAGAAAAATCTGTTTATAAAACTGGATTGTGCTACTCTGGTAGGTTTGCAGTTAGAAAACAATTTTTTATGTACAATAAGACCAGTGGATGATCATTACAGTGATCCTCGTGGAGAATATTATGTCAGTGTTTGTTTTTTAGAATGTGGTGAAATGCAAAACATCTTTCATTGCTAATATTTCCTCTCTTGTATTCAGCAACAAAATGATATTTAATAATTTTGAATGTAATTCAATCTTTCTGGAAGAAATCGAGATTTCTCTTAATTCTGTTTGAGACAATGAAGAATTTGAGGTTGCTGTTACAGGTGTCACTGTGGGACTGATAAATATCTAGGCTTTTCCTAGCACAGAATGGACTAAACAGCAACATACTTTGCTATTTTTTGTAGTTGAATTTCCTAATATATTTAACTCTTGGCTCTAGGAAGCGAAAAAGAGAAGCAGCAAATTGCAGAGACTAAATGGTTGGAAAGAAGATTGTGTTGCTGAGATTCTTTTGGGAGAGTGGAATTTGTTTTCAGGAATTTAATTCTTTCAACCAAAATATGCCAGCAGGCATAGCTAAACTTTACTTCTTGCTTAGTCAATAGCACATCTGTCTGTCTATTTACACTGCATTAGTTTTATTTCGATCTTTCTGGATAGCAAAACCATGTGAGTCCTGATCCTTTTCCTACTCATTATTTCTCTGTTGGTATACAGTCCTCCTGTGGAATTCAGTGCTTCATCACTACCTGGTCCTGAAAACGTGTCTTTCCCAATGGACAGTTCTGTCCCAGAGTCACCCAGGTTCACACCTGAAAACAGGACTGTAATGCAGAGGAGTGACAATAACAACAAGACACCAGAGCAAGGCAAGACGATAGCACAGGTGAGCAAAACACTAGGCAGTAATAGTGCTAAAGCTGTGAAGAAGACCTAGCAAGTTAATTATCTAACTGCCTTCTAATTCCAATGAAAATTTAATGGGCAGCTTCACCTTTCTGTTAATTCCTCACTTTTGGAAAAAAAATGTGGAATCTGAAAACTTTGTGAAGTTTGAATTTGAGATCCTCCCAAGATTACTGACTAACTCCTTGACTTCCATGACCTTCAGAAGCACCTGTAAGAATATTTGCTTTGGGGTTTTTTGAGTTGTCGTAGAGTAGCACACTAAAGTCTAGATGACTCTGGAGTCCTATCGCTATTCTGGCAGTAAAAAAGGCCATCATGTCTTCCTACTGCAAGCAAATGTCAAAGAAGAATGCCTGAATTCTTATAAGGCTCAGGACATTTTTGTTACCATGGAAATAGCAAGAGGACAGAATGGGCGCTCTTTGGATAAACCCAGAGCATTGTCCACTCCAGCTAAAATAGCTAATGCACAAAAGGTCTCCATTAATCCTTTCCCAGGTTCCCTCCATAGAAACAAGACTAAAAGAGTGGGTAGGACAGTGTAGCTAAGAATAAGTACATAGCAATTTTTTGTTTCTATATTTTTTGAAAGATTGGTAGCTCTGCATTTATTCAGAATACTGGGAACACTGGGTTGTGTTCAAACCAGTTTGTGTCATCCACTCATCTTGTTCTTCCCAGGAACCAAGGGGTGCAGTAACAGAGAACTGGCCTCAGTGTGTCAGGTCACTCCTTTGGCTGCTACTCCTGTGCTGGCCTTTAGAAGACTTGTCTTTTAGAACTCTGTTGCCCAGCTCAAGGTATAGTGCCAGCCAGCAGATATCTGCAGGAGAAGTTGTGGGCAGACGTTGCTTAAACATAGAATTTTGACAAGTGGCATTTTTCATTTTAGAAAACTGCAGGATGGTACTTGCATCTCTGTGTTGGGATTCTTTCAGGTGCATTGCTCTCTTGCTTTTTTTTTCCTCTGGGCTGAGAATTCCTTTTGAGCAGTTTTGTAATGATTTCCAAGATCTTACAGTGCAGATTATTTCTACTTTGATTCGAAAGATGTGGACAGTAAGTCTAATGATTGCTTTTAATAGATCCATGAACATGGAGGTCCTGGGTGATCCAGCTCTTAGTGTCATAATTTCCTGGCAGCTCTGATTCCTGCCCAATTTATATCATGTCTCAAAAGTAGCTTAGCTGGAAAGTGTTTGTCTCCCTGACTTCTGGGCTCCGGTTCCCTGCATGGTCCAGTGAATGCTACTTCCATCTAAAGTCCAGGAGTTTCTCTTCTTTCTTCTACATACATTCTCTTTCTTCATCTCCTTGTCTCAAAGCAGTGTGGGACTTGGGAGAGATTATTCCCAAATCAGAACTTTCCATTTCGGAGAAATTCTTAGGAGTATGGATTTGTTCTAATTTGAAACAAATCATGATACATTTAAATTTGTCATAGAGCAAAGAAAATTCTTAGAATTTTATAGAATAAAATTCTTAGAATTCTATAGAATATATTTTCCAGCCATTAGAAATACTTTAATGCATCTGTTGATTGTAATATGTTAAATTTAAAAACCAAATTAGTAAATCTGTAAAACAGACCAAATCCAAACTTTGCCATTCACTCTTACAGAAAAACTTGCATATAAAAATGAAATTCTATTGCTGATAAAGTTATGAACAGATATTTCTTTTTGTTTTAGGCAATAGCCTCTTTTGAAGCAGATGTGTTAAAAATGCACGAATCCATTAAAAGCATTCACAGTGACAGCAGGTAGGTAAATGCAGTAGTACACTGACCAAAGACTGGTGGGCAGTGCTGCTCCAGCTGGAGGGCTAGAAGACAGATGATTTTTCCATACTTTGGAGATTTTGAGATTAAAAAAAAAGATCCTATCAAATGAGAATGCATAGTGAAAACTCAGCAACAAAAAAGTTTTGATGGACATCACTGGAAAAACAATGGCAAAACAAAACATTTTGGTTTGCATTCATCAGCATTTCTGCAATTGCTAATATATATTTCTAAAAGTAATTTTTAGGCAAAAAGATTTTCATCCACATAAAAATGTCAGAATAGCATACTTTTAAAAATTTTTCTCTGAATAAGACTTAATAAAAACAAATTTCATAATTTACATGAAGCTTTTAAATCAAAGTAGGATTTCTTTCTAAAAAATATTCTGTACATCTAGAGATTAATAGGCTGAATACAGTAACTATTGGTATAAAATCAAAACCAGTTTGTTACAGAAGTTGCTTCTGATATTCAAACCTTTGACACTGTAAAATATTAATTCCTAAATTAAAAATATCTTGGGAGGCTTGTTTGCTTGGCTGGCATGATGGGGGGGAAGTTAGTGTATGAGCAATGATGCTTACCTTTTACTTGCATTTTTGCCTTCCATTCCTTCGTTTTTGTAGTTGTATATAAATGTGCTCTCTACATAACCATGCCTATAACCACTGAAACTGATGGAATTACAGGGAAGTGTAGAATTTGATCCTGAATCTACTCTTTATTGCTTTCAGTATGTTCAGTTCCCTCTGTTCCTGTTCTGTTTCATTTTAAGTAAAATTGCTGCTCCAAATTCACACAAGGGCACTCCAAGATTAGAGCTAAACAATTGCAGTTTCATTGTAAGTCTGTTCTTACTTGGGAAAGTAGAGAGATATGGCAAAGATCATCAGTTTTCATTTAGATTAGCAATCGTTGAGAGGATATTTGGGATGCCTGCTCCTATAATTCTGCATCACTCTCTGACCCAGAGCTTATCATAGTAATGGGTGAATGAATCACTTTGCTCATGGGAAGTTCTTTATTCTTTTTTGTGGACCAACTTCTAGCATTCACATGTTTGTTCACAGAAATGGGCTCTGAGCTGAAGAAGACAGCATTTTACAGTGAAGAGCCCTTAAATGTTGGTTTAAGGGACCGCTGCAGTATTAGTTTTAATTTTAAATGGTCTGACTTGCTGTCCTATTCAGACAAATCTTGCATAATTCAAGTGAAGCTGAGGGGGCTCTTGTGTCTAAGCTAAAGCATAACCAAAAGAAAGTGAATCAAATGAACTTCTGAATGTAACTAAGCAAGGCAAATAACTATTTCACATCTGTGATATGAAGCAGTTGGTTTATTATTGTAGTGTTAACAAACTTTACTGTCTCCATCTCAGCCATGAGGAAAGCAAAACTATTTCTACCCTGACTTCTTAGAGAAATCACAACTAGAACAGATTATGGGTGGTATTTTTGTCATGCTGTGCTCTGAGTAGGTAATTTCTAAATCTCTGGTGTGCATGGGAGGGTGGCACTTCTGATTGCAAAAATAACAGTGTTTTTTCAAGGAGAAGTGGCATGTCCAGAAGCTATTGGTGAAATCAAAGAAACTGCAGAGAATACCATGAGCAAGAAGAAACTCTGTCAAAGGGGTAGAAGTTGGTTTTACTTCATTGTTGCCCAGGCATGTAATAGGAATCTTTTGCAGGTCAGAGACTTGCTGTGAGTAGTTTGCTTCTATACAGAGGGACTGCTATTGTCTCTCCTGTTGCAGCCACCTTTGTGGAAAAGGTAAAACCCCAGGATGCAAGGTTCAGTCCTGGCCATAGGTCCACTCAGCTCTCAACTTTCCTCATCTAGAACACTCATATTCTTGCTAACTCCATGGATACAGTCCAGCTCCTGAAATATTGGCCTCTAATCCCGAAGCTGACAAAAGCTTCCTGAATTAGTAAAGGGATAAAGTGTGTGCTGAAGTGTTTGCTCATTTCTGTGACTGCATATATCAGTTGTATGTGTGGTCAAGCAAAAATCCCACCCTCCTGTATCTCTGGTAGGTACATGAAGAAGCAGTTCAACAAATGGAAGGACAAAATGCAATTTCTTCATAACTGCCAGGAAGAAAAAAGCTGCAAAATGGAGGCAAAACTCCAAAGACTGAGAGTAAGCCATGAAAACCTGCAAATGACACTGCAGCACATGAAGGAAGAAGTAAAGGTATACTGATAGGTATATCAGGAATCATCACATCTACGAGCCACTGAATACTAACCACTGCTTTTCCTGCAGAACAGTACTCTTAATACTATTTCATGCACTTTTCACTGTATTTTCAGTCATCTTAGGCTCTGCTCTTCAGAGAAAGCATATAAGGTCTTTGCACTAGGGATTTTCTTGTTCTGTTTATATCTGGCATTAGCACAGATATCCATGTAAGGACGTTTAAATACTACTTCAGTGAAAATAATGAATATTCCAATAAGAGAAAATGGTGTCCAACAGAAGAGTTAGATACTTCATTGCAGTCTGTTCTTCAGAGAAGAGTCAAAGTGCTGGCATTGAATAAATAAAATGTCATTCCTAATTGCTATCTTCTACTGGGATGTAATACAGACATCTTATTGCAAATATTTTGTCTGTTTTCAGTTGTAGTGATTCTTATCATTACAGTTATTTGAGATTCTTGAAAGGCCCTTATTTCACAGAAAATGCATACATAATTTCCACCTACAGCATTTTTGTAGGATTTTCTGCAATGCTGTTTTAGTACTAGTGGCAAACTGAAATATCAATTATCTTCACCATGTATTTTCTGTGTTTTGTCTCTTGTAGACAATGTTGCAGTCATCAGATAATCCTTTTGCACAGTGTCATAATACAATGCCAAGAAATCCACATATTCTGCTGGAAGGGAGAATGCAGGGTGAATTAAATCCTGCCCAGATAAGGCCTACATCTAAAACACATGCAGAATGGAATTCTGTGAATCCCCCAAACCCGGTAAACAGAATGCAGCTTTTACAGACACCTGAGGTTCCCACTGCAGGGGACTTTATATTCTCAGATGACCCACTGGAGTCAGTGTTCCTGCGTGACAAACCCGTTATGGGACAGCATAAAAAAGCAAAAGAGAAACAAGCATATCCACCTAAACTGACAGAAGACTCTCTCAGTGGAATGAGGAATACAGTTCTTATTCCAACTGCAATGCAGATACCACCTGATGAGAAGCAAGTCAGAGAGGAAGTGGAACTGCTAATGACAAATCTGAAGCATACCTTGTCTCTCCAAACCCAACCAGGTATAAGTTCTCCAGTCATCTTGACACTGTTTCCTTACCTTCGTCCGGTTTACTCCATAATATTGTTCATAATCATGTAACCCTCAGAGGAAACCCAGAATCTTGCTTTAGCCTTTGTCGTATAATTCTGTATGGTAAGGTAGAGCATATTCCAAATATAGCCCCTAATGCTGGACTGATCTGGAACTGGATGAGTCAAAGCTCCTAAGAGGAAATCAGTCTTGGCAGTCAATTAAGGAGTGAACTTAAACTGGTGAGGGCACAGAAGGTCTTTGGTCTTGCCACTTCTTTGACACTGTAACTATAACTCTAATCCTAGGAGACTTCCAGCAGTACAAAATCCCTCTGTAATCAGTGGTCTTACACAGCAGTGTACTCAACACTCAGGATGCCTCATTTTTGATAATGAAGATGTAATAAGGAATATGACAGAAAAAGCTGGTGTTTCTACAGAGTTACCTTAGAGATTTATAAAGAGTTTTCTTGTGCTCTGGTAGCATCCAAAAACTTGGAAAGACTTAAAATCTGTTCTGCTTTTCAGCCCAACAAACTGCTTTGCACCAGGAGTTCTTCTCTACAGCTGAGCATGTTTGCAGGTCCTTTTCTGACCTCATCAACCAAGTAATTTCACCAGCTTGTAAATGATGGAAACTACCATTCACCTTACAACTTCACTGAACTACTTAAGGTAATTGATGCAATGTCTCTTAAAAGAGACTCTTTAAAGTGTCTCGGATGTTGCCTTGTAATAGCACAGCATGACAGATATCTGCATTTACTGACTTCACCAGGAACATTTTGGAGAGTTATGCTCCTTTTCTGTTAGTGGTTTCCAGCTCCTGTGCTGTGGATTCCTCAGCAGTGCAAACTATTGCCCATTTCTCTCTCTTTAGCTGTTGATATCCCATAGCTTGGAATGGTGGTGTATTTCTTGTTGATGCCAGCAACAAGGAAAACATTCTTTTCCCTGTAATGTACAGAAGGATTTTAAAGATCTGAGAAATGGAAATTATTCAGTACTACTTCAGAGAGAAAAAAATATGGAGTCGGTTACTTACTATCACTGTTTTGCAGGAGGTACATAAAAATAGTAAATAAGTATATTCGTATATGCTCAAAATCAGCTATGGTTCAAGAAAATTGGAATACTTTTAAGGATTTTAGTTATGTCACAGAAACTATACCAGCTTTCCAAGAAAGAAAATACTCCTAGTTTTTAAAGAATTTTTTTCTGTGATTATAAAGAAAATAAATTTTGCCTGGGTGAAAGCAAAATATTTTTTGAAGCTCTGGGAGAAAAGTTAAGTAAATTATATATTCTGAAACTTTTTTTCATATATAATCACACAGTGTTTAGGATGATGTAATTGAAAAAGCTAATGAAAAGCATAGGGCTTAAGAATAACTGCTCAGCAGAAGTCCACATAGATTTTCCACATGGATTTTCCTTGTGTTGTGTTTTTCAGAATGAGTTATAATCATCAAGATAAAGGGACTGCCTGACTCATTAAAGAGGCTAGAAATCTTATTTTCTGTTGGTGGCACTGCAGCCATCTTCTTGAAAGACTTTACACTGTGGTAGTGAGATTAATAAACATTCCTGGTTTTTTCTGCTCGTTTTGGTCAAAGGAGGCCTGAATTACACATACTGCAAACACACAAGAATTTACAGCAAGAAGCAATGGTATGCCTTCCAGTAGGAAGCTAACAAGTGGTCTGTCTCTAGCAAAGGAAGTGTAAAGAGGGTGAAAATTAAAGAAAAGAAATTTATTGAGGGAGGAGGGAGGACCCCAGAGAACAAACAGTGATGAGGTCACTGGAAAGTGGATATACCCATATCATAACACAAATAAATATACTGTGAGATAGAAGCTTGGTAGCTTTTGCAATATGCCAGTGCCAAGAGACACACACAGTAATCCAAGGAACCTAACTGTTGATTATGGGAAGATACCCATCAGCTTCTGATGAGGCTTTGAATCTCCTTCTAGTGCCTGCATCGGAATTAAGCCTGGTTGGAAACAGTAGCAACTGACAAATGCTTGTTTGGTCTGAAGCAACATTGAACAGACCTGGAGTACAAGTTCTTACAAATAGATATTCTTGAACTACCATGAACTCTTGGCATACATGGCAGTATGTAAAGACCCAAAGAAGTGTTTTCCATGCTGAGAAGCAGTTGTTTAGCTCCCAGATCCCTGTAAGATGAAAGGGACAAAATCACAAGGTCTTTATTTTGTTGTTATTCAGTTCAGCTGACAGTGAAGGAACTTCAGTCAGACATGTTCATCCCATCCTTCTTCTGACATGCTCTGACTGAGAAACAGTAAGCCAGGAACAGTATCTGCAAAAACAATCCTGGCTCACTCAAAGATCTGCCATGAAGTTTATAAGAAAGAGTGGTAGGAGGCAATATCCTGTCTTTAAACACAGTGACATTTTTAAATGTTCCTGTATTGCACATCTACTTTAATCTCATGCTCAGAGCCCTTGATTTTTTTTTTTTTTAATATAGCCATTCTTTCATCACTTCACTCTGTCACTTGCAGGGTTACATGTAGTTAGTTGCATCCCCTTTTTTATTCCAGCACAATTAATAACACAGATTGTCTCTACATCAGCAATTTCCATAGTGTGATCTATCCTAGAGATTCATCTGCTTTGTCAGTCTTGCCTCCACATCCCTTCCTTCCCATTGCCTAAAAGGCTGAACTTTGCTACAGCCTATTAATTAAGAAGCTTACTGAAGCAGAGAAGTACTGCAAATTCATTTAAGCTAAATGTCATCTTGGCCCATAGAAATATTTCTGTCTGAAGGAAGGAAGAAAGCTGCCATGAGCTATTTCCTAAGAGATCCTGTTGTTGCAGGTGGGACTTAACTGAAGTGGAAGCACTAACATCTGCCCAAAGGGCCCTGTGGAAAAGCATCTCAGTTAAACAGGACCTGTTCAGAGAATCTGTCTGATTAGACAATTGCTAGAGCATGGGAGCCTATGGGAACAGGTAACACCTGCTCTACTCCAACACCAATCCTCCTGGGCTGAGGCATCCAGCCCTTAACACTCTGTCAGGTGCTGGTCTTGGTAGCTGTAGGGACTGTGAGTGAAGACTCTCTCTTATATAGATCCAAAGTTGCAAAATGGGCCTTTTAGATGTATTAATATAATGAAAGTAATTAACAACATAGGTACAGGAGTGAGCAGATCTATTGTAACAATGCTCCTGCTGCCCTCCCATGTGGTAGCAAAGCACTCTCATAGCCTGTGGCTGCAATTCGGGGTGTGTTGCTGAGTATACTGAACTGTGGGTTACTGTGTTTATCCTGCTTTGGTGTTTTCTCCTCTCTTGAACATTTAAATGGTTTGTGGCATGCTTAACTGGAAGCACAAATTCAGTGCTATTGAAGCTGTTAGCCTTCTTACAGCTAACAGGTTTTTGTTTGCTTCCTTAAGTCAGGATTTCCCACAATGGGACTCTTTAAGCCTTATTTTGCTCAGGCCACTAATCATTTCAAGATTTCTTTACACATTTTGTTACTTGAACCTATTTCTGCAAGTTACTGCACAACTAGGAAGCCAGTTTTTCTGTGGGTATTTGCAAAAAAGAAAAAAACCAACCACCAAATATTACTACATGCTCAAGGAAAGAATTCGCTTGTTCACTTTGAATGAACAACTAAATGTAATTGCCTTGGAAAGATGAAATTCATAGTTGCATCCAGCCAAGCTGGCAATGGAAATAATTTGTATCATAAAAGCATCAAATATTACCTGCCATAAGTTAATGTGCATTAGTTTAATGTCCAATTGCCTGTAATAAGAGTCAGAAGAAACTGTTTTTTTCTACAAAGAACTTTTAAACTAAAAAAGAAGCAAACACAAGTTATATATGAGAATTCTTGTGATTAAACATTTGAAGTATGAAAGCAGAGGAGCTGGTAAAATCTCTTAACCCTTTAACTGGAAAACTGAAAACATTTTTGGAAGGTATTTTTCATGTAGAAAGATGTACTATTTTTCTTTAGTGGGATGATGTCTTTGAGCAGGGGCTGCTTTGTACAAGTGTACAGCTATGCATACAATCAAACATCACCATCTTGACTTTAATCCTGTCCTGGAGCCAGTGGAGGTTTTTTGACAACTTCCTTCTCTGCTTGTCTGTGTTTTATTGAAGAATCACTTATTTCCTGTTTTGGCACCCAGAAGACAATAGTTTGAACAGATCACATGTGTTACAAAAAGCCTGATAAACACACAAATTAAAGTAGGCAACTGCTTGTAAATCATACAGTTTAGTACGGAGGATGAATTCACAGGTAATTGAGAAAACCCATTTGTCCAAGTTAATCAGAGATGCAGTGCTCAAAGTTAGAGGCCTTCTTCCACCATGTAAATTGACATCAATGGGGATTAAAATGCAAAAAATAAATATAAGTAGTTAAAAATTATCTACAAATCAAAATCTTAGACTAAATGTGTAATTTCCGCTTTTTTCCTTGCTCTCCAATGATTCTTCCAAGTAATATAGATCTACTCTTATGTATGTGGATACTTATTAAATCTTCAAATGAGTCGTTCTTCTTCAGAACTGGTGACCTATGAATATGAGAAAATGTCCCTGAAAAATGACACAAAAATGCATATAAGTAAATAATTTCTAAACAGCAAAGAGCAGCTGAATACTCAGTTTCCCACATCCTTGTTTCCTCTGCCTTTAGCTGCTGCTGGTCCTCATTTTATCAGAATTGCCCCCAAGCTTCTTGCTCTGGTGATAGCCATATCCCTCCACTTACACATTGCCTTTCAGTGTCAAGTCACTATGATCTTTTCCCCCAGTATGGAGCTTTTCCTTTAGTCTTCCTATAAAACTCTTCTACTTGTAATTAGCAGAATCAAAGTGCTTAAGACTACTAGGAATCCTACTGACTCACCAGCTTATCAACCTCTCTACACAGTGGGTGAGATCTCTCATGCTGTCCAGTAGCACATTTGTTATTTCCTTGAGGAACTATGGGGCATTTTCTTTGCAATGATCTCTAAAAGGCAGCAGGTTGTTTTTCTGTCTTTTAGACATATTTGTATTCTGAGAAAGTAACTGGTTGACACAATATCTGCTTATTTACCAGACCTCAACTATACAACACCCTTTACCCCACTACCCTCCCAGACACCCTGGAGAGTTAGGACAGCAAATTATGTCTGTCTTGGGCCAGGTGCAAGGGCTGGTCTGATGAGCCTTATCACCTGCACCTGTGAGGGAGGTGTGCACAGCTGAGGCCACTGAGTGGTAAGGGGCAGAGGGACTGCTGGGTAGGGAGAAAAGAAGTAGAGGCTTTGTAATCTTCAGATGTTTCTGGAGGGGATGTGCTACGTGGCTTCTTGAGGAGAATCTTCTTATACAGCTGCTCTTCAGGAAGGTTGCTGTGAGTACAAAAGCTATCTTTTCCTTGTGGTTCTGAAATCTTACTTTGGTTAAGAGTTGTTGTAACTATAATGTAACTTCCATGTTGTAATGGATTGGAAATGCATTTATGAAACCTGCTTTTTCATAGTGCTTGGATTTTGTTAGGGGAAAAGATAGCTTGGCTAGGCAACTGAAAAACCCTCCCTGCTTGTCTCAAAGCTGATTAACACTTCTCTGCAGAATATCTAGGGAACTTAAAATGCTGCTGGGTTAAGTAGGATTTTAGGTTGATTGAGACAGTTTGTCAGATTACTCATATTCAACTGTTCTGATTTTGTAGTCTTTTCCACGGGTTGTGTAGAGTTTAGGAGTGTCTTCAGACTGTGAGTGCAGTCAAAAGTCTGGCGGGATTAGACTGGTCCAGAAAACAGTGTGTGAATCTGTAAGTCTGGAACTGGGCTACTTATCCCTTTCTTGGTGCACACATGAAGAGAATTGTTTCCCAGCGAGACCAAGTATGGTTAATTGTGGAAGTGCTTCTAAAATGTACCAAAATAATTTTGTGCAGCACTACTGAAAAGTGCTTACCAAGGACTTTGCTATTTTTTTTTCTCTTGGAGGATTTTTTTTTACCCTAGAAAAGTTCCTGATACTCAACCTTCACAAGAAGGATTTATCCATTAGTTCTGAAATGTAATGCTAATAATAACACCTTAAAATGTGTATTTCTGTGCCAAGTTCAGATTTCTGTCTTGCCTTTCCAATTCAGTGATATGTTTAAGAAACTACAAAGAATGCAGGTTACAGGTTGCTCCTCGTTCCTGATTTATGATCCTGTTTGCAATTAATAAAACCCCAAAACAAACCCCAGACATATGGAAATCTTAACTATTGAAGAGGAATAAGATGTAAAACTTTGGTATGAAGCAATAAAGTTATCAGCTGTTGCCACAGTAACAGTATAAAGCAAAAAAAAAAAAGTTTCATTTTTGGATTTCTAGTACAAGCCTACTGAAAGCAATTTATACCTGCCCATGTAGATGTAAAGTACACAAGATAATTTCAGTGCTGTTAGGGCTGCTCATGGGGCTGAGAAGACAGGCTTGTACCTCTCTTTATGCGTAAGTGGTGATTCTGTTCCTCATCATTTGCTGTGTGATTTCTATCTGCACTTATTACCAATTGATTTCTACTTTCACTGATGAAATAAGGCAGTAGGATCACAGGTTACAAAGATTAAAACAGCTGGCTTTGTTAAGAAACTGTGAGACTTGGATGAGAAGTTAGCTCCTCTAAAAAAAAATCAGGCAGATACTGCTATAAGCTGCCTGCTACAGACGGATGTTAATCAGTTGTACAGAGAAACCAGATTAACTGATTACAATTCACAAAACAAAGAGGGTGTGAATACTTAGTAGTATTTAAAATCTCTTTGTATAAGAGTAAAGTCAGAATTTATCATAAAACCCTTAATTTGATTCTTCAAAATACATCAGACTGTTGCTCTTTAATCTTGACTGGCACAAAAGCTCTTTGTTTAGGAAAATCACAGTGTGATATAGATATGTAGAGCCAGATGTAAACAAAAGGCTAAGAGGGAGTTTAGACAGTGATATTCAAAGCTGCAATCCTAAAGAAAAAATAATCTGGTGCTTTAGCCTGGTGGGCTATCTCAGTTTTTGACAATACTACTGCCTCATGTGTCTCAAGCTGCATTGTTTGCACTCAAAAATGCATCAGTCCGGTAAGGGTTGAGCAACTTGTTGCCTTTGTGATGTCTAAGACCATTTGGAAACCAGAAGTGGGTTCTGTGCTGCATGCCAACATAATAAAGATCCAGTCAGAGCTATGTGATAGCTCAGATTCTTTGCGGAGCAGGATAGGATCCAGTCGTTGCTTTTAAAATGCAGGTAGTGGTTGTTTGCCTCATACCTTAAAAACTGACCCTGTGTGGGGGTGTTTTTCAGTCTGAGGGGATTGATTCAAACTCAACTCCACCTCAATTCCCAGGGTACTGCCTGTAGGTAATAGGGTAAGGACCACTCAGTCCTTCCGATCCCAAGTTCTAGCTTTCAATACCCAAAATTTTTTTAGGTTTGTGGGTAAGACTGGGGTTGTCCAGTGGTATATTGTCCCTGGGGTGTGAGAACCCTAAGTTCAAGTCCATTTTTTTAGAGATACTCTAATGGGTACTTGCTCAGAGAGGTTCTTCATTATTCCATGAACAGCCCCTCAAACAGCATAGTAACTGAGGCACTGCTCTAGGAGGTGGAGATAAGAGTCTCAATCCATTGAAGTGTAAAGGCAGGTCTGCCTTCTCAGTGTGGGCCTGATGCACTACATTGTTGGTGATGGCAACAGCACTTCTAACTCTCCATCAAATTATAGCACCTACCCCTATCTGAAAGTGGATATTCTTCAGGCAAGAATACATCTGTTGGTAGCAGGATCAGAACTGAATGAAGCCTTGGAAGGGACTGAGATTTAGGAAAAGCTGTTCTGTATCTCCTTTCTGGGAATGAAGAGGGTAAGTGACATGCATATGGAGAAGAGTCTGGGGGTTCTTCTCTGGGGCTGGGAACCTGGAGACTAGGAATTGCAGTATTTAGTGTCACAGTGGTGTATGAAAGCCTGCCATGCATCTAAATCCTAGCGTCTGTTTCCATCGTGTGTTGGGTAAAGATGGAAATGGAAAAAACCTAGTGGCTGACTGCTAGATGGCAAGTAGACATACCCTTACCCTTCTGCTGAAAGACTGCCACTGTCCCCAGCAGCACCAGTGCAATGCCTTCCTCGCAGAATAGGGAGTTCAGAACTAGCCTGTTCATAACACAGCTGTGGTAAAAATGCTGCTGTGGAAGAATATATTGGTATATTCACTACTGAGATGCCTTCTTTGTTTGAATACTCCTATATTACACTTTCTGCTGCTTCTCCTGCCCCATCAAACAAAAACTTTAAAGCTGTTGTTGGAGTTCAGGCTGTTCGGAGGTCAAATTTTTACTGAGATCACATTGAACATAGACATAGCTCTACACTTAATTGGGAGGAGTTAGGGGGCTTTTGCACAGCACTGTCCTCTGTTTCTGTCCTATTACCACACAGCACAATAGGCTTCAAACTCTTTTCTTTCCCACTAGCCTCTAATTATTGCCCATTAGACGCATATTAATGGAGTAGTGACCTTGGTTTCTCTCTGTGAACTGAGAATGTAGAGCAGCAATCTTCTGCTCAGCTTCTGCCAGCTGCCTTCTGCCTAGGCCATGGGTTCTGGAGAGCACACAGTCCACATAGATATCCCAGAAGAGCTGAGCCAGATCCCAGAACAAAGCCCCATGTTTCAAGTTCTCTGAGGATTTCAGAAAGATCATGAAGTCCCAAAAGCCACTGACAGAGTCAGAAATGCGAGGCTTCCTCATCTCTAGTAAAACAGCTGAGGAGGATTCCCAGCACTGGGGGTCTGCCCGCCCAAGAGCCAGTGGATCAATTTGACTATGGCAGAGGAAAGGTTTCACACAGAACACTGCCATGAGTAAGAGACAGCAGGTGAGTCTCATGGTGCAGTGGATTCTTCCTCTGCTTCCAAGATCCATTGTGTCACTGAAATATAAGAAAACCAAGAGAAGTTGAAAAACATCTCACTTTTAGATGCAGAAATAAAGTCCTGGTACTTTACATGATACACAAGGCACTCAGATATTGTTTCTTTGCTCCTTAAAGATTTGTGTTTGCTTTTTGCATATATATAAATACTAGAGGAGTTGCAGTGCTCTATGCAGCAGAAGCATGTGTAAACTTGTTTTAATCATCTTCAAATCTTACCTGGAAGTTCTTAATATCGAAAGCCTTTTGCCATTTTTGCTTTACAGATCCCTAATCTTTTTCAGTAAAAATCCATTCATTTTTACCTAATTTAAGCCTTTAGGTAGTCTTGTTTTTCTCACAATTTTATGAGACCTTATGAGGGCCACAAGGCTCGGTGGACAGCAGGTGGAAAACTTTTGTTGAAAATGGATTTTAAGGGTTCTAATTAATGCAGGTTGCAAATTCATGCAGTGACCAGGATTGGTTTATGTGCTACAATGCAAAACAGTTCTGAAGAGGGTATAGCAAAGCTGTCACACAGCAGCTGTATTGTACAACATGTACACATGCATATAGAAACATAGAACAGTTTGGGTTGCAAGGGACCTTTAAATGTCTCTAGTGCACCCCTTCTGCCATCAGCAGGGACATCTTCAACAACATCAGGTTGCCCAGAGTCCTGTCCAACATGACCTTGACTGTTTTCAGGGATGGGGCATCTTCCACCTCTCTGAACAGCCTGTTCCAGTGTCTCACCGCCCTCATTGTAAGATTTTTTTAAAATATCTAATCTAAATTGATCCTCCTTCAGTTTGAAACCATCACCCTTTCTTATATTGCAGCAGACCCTGCTAAAAATCCTGTCCCCATCTTTCCTGTAGGTACTCTCTAAGTACTGGAATGCTGCAACAAGGTCTCCCTGGACCCTGCTCTTCTCCAGGCTGAGCAGCCCCAACTTTCTCAGCCTTTCCTTACAGGAGAGCTGCTTCACTCATTTTTGTGGCCCTTCTCTGGACTTGCTCTAACCGGTCCATGTCTTTCCTGTGCTGAGGTGGATGTATGTGTGTGTATATATATATATATAAAGTACCAGTGTGCATTGAAGATCACTAAGAATTGTCTGTTTCTTAAAATTGTGACATTTGCTAAGTAGTATCTATAATATGGGTAGAAATTCTGAGAATGATAACCTTTTGTGGCCAGAAAAGCCCAGTTGTCTCCATCAGATTTCATTTCTAGTATGAATTTCTCTGTTGTATTTTCAAAAATGCTTCTAGCATTTCTGATATTGTAACAAGTTTGGAGTTTGTTTTTAGTGCAGCTCATGGCACATGGAGAACTTCCTATTTGTGGAAATCAGCAATATCTGAGGTCAGCATTTAGGACACAATTCTGTGTAATGTATGTGCTGATCTGCTGAGTGTTCGTGTTTGTACATTTTCAGTTTGATTGTTGGGGGTAGGGAAGCTACTTCTCTTAATGAGCTAGATAAGCAGCTGGCTTTTTTGTGTAGAAAGTCTCTTCCATAAGTGATTCTGAAGAAGTGCTCCTTTGCTATGTGAAGAAAAATGCCAAAGGCATATGGATGTGCAGAGGGATTGTACATGAAATGTAGCCCAGCCACAGCCTGTGTATGAGACTAGGGAAGAGTAGGCTGCTTTGTGGAACATACTTCATTGTAGAACTAAAGGACTCTACAGATATCAGTCCTAGCAATGCTATTCTTACCTAGCCCCTTGGCTGGCTACCTGGTCAGGTTCCGAGAGCGTTTTTGAGGTATTCAGACTATTCAGAATTTACTCCCCATCTGCTTAGAGTCACTTTTTAATCTGAGTTGGGATCTTGTGAGAAGAGCTGGCTTGACAGCCCTGACCTGAACTTTGCATTTAAGGAATAAAAGAGGGGCTTGCTCTTCTCACACTGCTCTGCCTAGTGGTTGTCACTTATGACAGTGGTGGTAGTAATGGGGCTGTCCTCCTGCTGCTCCCAAGATTCCCAAGAAACATCATTCTTCTAGTCCACAAGGCAGGTTTTGATTGCTTTCTCAGAAGCCAGCCAAAAACATTTTGTGAGTCACTACTTCAATCCTGTTTGTGCATCAGAGCCCTTCCACTGGGCACAGACACCTATGTGTATGTGCCATGCAGTATGCACATATATCTGTTTATTGAGACTTTTTCAAGGGACATAATTAACTTTGTCAAATTTCTGGTTTTCAAAGCAATATAGCAATCTCAGATATGACCATGGCGGTGGGGAGACAGACATGGTACAGCAGGGTGGGGGGAGCCCCAACAAGGGCAGATTGTTCAAGCAAAATATAATACTAAAACTTCTAAATAATACTGCTTAAGTTACAAAACTAGTTAAGACGAGGTCTCTGGGTTTGTCAAAGCAAAGGGACAGCCCTGGGCAGGGAGCTGGTAGGGCATTAATATGAGAATGGGTGCCCTTGAAAATATGATGTGCGTGGTATTAGTAAGGGCCAGTAGCAAAGGCCACTAGTCCTTATGGTCTGGTCAAACTCAGGATGGCATTGTGCTGTCAGTCTTCCACAAGGTTCAAGACTATTTTTTTAGATAGTTGAGAGCTGGAGGGGATGCTCAGGAAACAGATTTCCTTCATCTCTTACCTGTGCATGTGGTGAATGCTTCCATGCAATTCCCCCCCTACACCCTCCAATCTTTAGATCTTTCTGTTCATACATTGAAGTTTGTGTGTGTGTGAGTGCTATTTACACTCTCTGCTTCTGACTTTTCCCACCCTCCCCTTTATCCCTGCTTCTCCTTGCAGTTTAGTCTCCCGCTCCACTCCCCGTCATGGATAATGCCTTACAATAAGAATTAAAAAGTTAATTTGTTACTATCGTTTAACTTGGAGCTCTCACTTACGGATAGTCCCTCGGCCGTCAGGCTGCCACAGCCGGTCCCGGGCAGGGTGCCCGCTCCGGCGCAGCATTCCCGGGCGGCTCCCGAGGCTCCGGGCAGCGCCCGACTCCGCCGTCGCTCCGCCGTCGCTCCCTTTTTTTCGCTCCGGTCCCGTCTCGTCCCGCCCCGGCCCGGCGCCGCCCGCAGCTCCCAGCGCTTACCTCGGCGCTCCGGGCAGGGTGGGACTCTCGGAGCCCGCTGCCACCGCCGCGCTCCTTAAGAAGCCGGAGCGGGCAGCCCCGCTTAGTTTATACGTCAGGGCTCGGGAGCAGCCCCCACCCCCTGAGCCCGGCCGCTGCTCCCGGGCACCCGGAGGTCCCTCCTTCTCTGTGCAGAGCTGCCCTTGCTGCAGGTCTGCTCCGCTTCTCTGCCCCCCTTATCCTCCTCTGCTTGCGGACCCCGACCCTCCCCGGCCAGCCTGGTGGCCGTGCTGCCTCTGGCTGAGGGGAAGGGGTGCTCAGTGGGATGGAAGAGTAACAAACTTGGCTAAGCTGCGACCGTCCCCTTGCCGCCTCTCTTAGCAGTGCTGCACCGGGGGCGGGGGACAGGAGGGGAAGAAGAGAAAGCAAGTCCGATCTTGGAGCTCAAGTTGTCCAGAGCTGTCTCAGACGTGGGGCGTCCTGCTTTATGTGCTTGGCTGTTGCAGATCCTTCCAGCCCAGAGCAGGAGTCTGTGTGGCACGACTAGAGCTATTTGCTGTCTGGGGCTCAGCCCCCATGCAGCAGGTCCAACTCTCCTGGAAGTTAAAGCAGCGACCCAGAGAAGAGAAGAGCCACAGAACAGAGCCAGTAAAGGCATTAATTGAACAAGTTGGGCTGAGCTGCTCACTGCAGCTCAATTTACAAAACTTTACTTAAAGACGAGCTACCTTGGAGGGCTGTACACTCTTCAGTGGAGAGAGGGTGGTCTGGTGATGTTTTCTCTCTCAAGAAAAATGATGTGATCTACGGTTTTTGCATTTTCTCTCTGTGGGGGTCTCAGCTGGAGCCCCTCTCCCTTGTGACTTTCGTGAAGCTGAACAACCTCTATGTATTGGAGAAATGGGCAAAGCTAGTAGGGAAGTGAAAGGAGACCATTGATGAAAAGGCTGTCTCCTGTTACATGCAGAATGGAGAGAAAAGTCTGAGCACAACTCTGCCTGTGCTCCCTGTGCCTGCTGTGACTGCCTTGCATAGAGAAACATGTAACTCAAAGAGCTGGGGCTCTGTGACCATGCTGGTAACCAGTGTTGGGCAGAACTTGCTTAACACCAGCTATTTGAAGCAATAGGCAGGTGAGACCATTCATTTTTCCTGACTCTGTAGTTTATAGGCCAAATCATGAAGTGCCTTCCTGCCTGTCTGAAGCCAGTGCAGCTGCGCCAGCTGAAGAGCAACCTCTGTTTTTCCAAGACTTTCCCTGGCAGCTCCCTTCTGTCTTTGTACTTGGAACCATAACCCGTTCTCCAGGAAGCAATAGTGCTTCAGTAGCATGAGACTTATCTTAGTTGCAGTCAGTGGGGCCACACTGGTTCACATCAGCTGGAAAGCTGGCTTGAGACACTAATTCCTCTGATTAATACCTTTATAATTTGCATTCTTTCTATTTGTACAGTCCATGTAAATGGGGAAGCAACTTCCTTTCCAAACCCTTGACCTTGTGGTATGCCTATGACAATGAACACTGCTTTTCTTTTTTCCTGATGCTTTATCTCTTGAATAAGGAATTCCTGTGAAAGTATATTTTGTGTAAGTCATGCTACTGTTTAACAAAAGTACAAGGAAATTTTGGGGGATGAAAGAACACTGGCTAGGACCCTTGTAAATAGCTATACTGTAGGACTTTGGCCAATTTGCAAATGTTCCATTTATTTAGCAAGAAGTGTGAGTTTGAAAATGGGGATAATAATGGTCACCAACTGCTGAAACAGACTTCAGGATGAACTGAATAGTGCAATCAATACCTTGCAAGGGGCCCTTGCAATGTGGTAGGGTGAGCATCTCATATGTAGGATCTCCAACATTTCTTCTCTGTGCTGTCTAATACAGGCTATTCCAGTGGACTTCCTTCTCCTGGGTTTGAGGGCTGAAATGATCCTTAAGGATCAGATTTTGGTTTTATTGGTTTTTTTTTGAAGTCTGCTCTGGAGCTGATTCTGGACCTATGTGCAGTCTGGAGCCCCCTTGGCGAGTGAGTAGCCAGCGTGCATCTCCTCGCCTCTGTGTTTGGGGATCGAGCCAGGCAAAGGAGAGAAGGAAAGTGTGCAGGTAACACCTGGGTGTTGTGATGGAGCCTGAAGGCAGCTCCTGGGTACAAGAGGCTCTGGGGCTGCTTGTGTTCATAGCTGGCCTGACTGCAGGGGCCAGAGCAGAGCAAGATTAAAATGCCACGGGAGTGGGTTTTGCTGCTGTTTCTGGGTCTGTGGTGTGTTGCTCTAAGGACTCTGCTCTGTGTTGTTATGGGTAGAGCCAAATGGAAAGGAAAAGGTAAAATGTTTCTTGTGAGTTGATAAGTTTCTATCAACCTACAACCTTTGTGGATCCATTGTTAAGAGGTGAGCTTATTTGAGTCCCCTTCTGGGGTGCACTTTATCTGGTTTTGGATCAAGAGCAACATTGGTTTCATTCCACTCAGAATCCTGGCAGACCCAAGGGAACTGAACCAGGGGCTCTCACAGAAATGAGAGTTGCTCCTCAAGGGAAATATTGCTATAGATAAAATAGTTGGCTCCACAAATACTTCCTGAGCCTACTACACTCTTCTCCCTCTGAACCAGAGTGCTTATATTCTATTTCTGGGAAAGAGGTTTCTGATAATTAGATTGATCACCTCAACCTCCTAGTGGAGAAAAACACCAGGGTTGGTTATCTCATTCAGTTCCACACACTCCTTCAGTAAAGCTTTCTGTGCCCTTCTTAAGCTATCAATAATCTTTCTTTAATTGCAGTGCATGATATATTCCCCAGGCAGCCAGTGCTCATATCTTCTGTGGGTCTCCATATCTTAGGAATTTCATTCACATGAGCTGTAGGTCATATCCAGAGTCATTTGCAGAAGGATATTTTTATCAACAAAAGTTGATTATTTGCTCATAGATGAGACAGAGGTTTCAGATCGTGTAATACTACAGAAAGAATGCTATTTCTACCAGAAAAATATAAAATAATATAAAGCAAAAGCTTTATACGAAGGATGTAGGAATAAGGGATAAGTAAGAAAAGTAGGAGACCATTTCACTGGTATTTGCATTTGGAATATTGCAAAGGTGTAAATAACTATATACAGAGTTGCTTCCTTCCTGCATTTGCTTCCAGCAAACCTTCTGATGTAGTTTAAAATTAACATTTAAGTTAATAGATAGTGGTTTACGGATGCTTGAGCTAAGTAGGCATTTACACATAAAAAAGACATTCAGCACTGAGACTGAGAGGCAGCAATGTGTGATGGGATGCACAGCTTGCCTGTTACTTCCATAACCAGCCACACCTGAATGCAGTATTAGGCTTTTTTAAATGTCCCACATGATGAAAGAGACCTGTTTTAGGCTTACTAAAAAAAATGCTTTAGAGACATATTCTGAGCTGAAAGTTTATGTTTTGCTGAATTGGGTTCCAAATTATTCCAGCCTCACATGAAACCTTGCTGAGTGACAGCAAAGGCAAAACTTGAGATTCTCAGAGAGGGGGAAACGCAAAGGTCTGTTAGCTTTAAATTCATGGTACCTGGCAGAGGCTTGATTTTTCTTCAAAGTCCATAAAGGCAGAGTGTGGAATCCTACTCCCACTTTCAACTTTTCAATTCTCTTTCAAGCAGGAGATTAAACTGCCCCTAAAATGGGCTCCCTGACAAACATACCTAAGAGCCTCTTGGAAATTAAATTAAATAGTTGATCCAAAGTCTGTGGCTATATTTTATTAATTTTTAAAATTATATGTAGAGAGCTTTAAGTATCTAAACCTGTTTTTTTTAAGCTTTTTATGTCAAGTTGGGTTTTTTTTGTTCTGGTGGATTGAATCCACACTCACAAATGAATTTGATGATCCCACACTTCTCTAAACAACCCTTTAGGTCTATTTTCTGTTGAAATGGCCGGCAGGAAAGTCACTGGACGTGATGCAACACTTAAGCATTTCTAACCAGTGGAAAGGTGTAATTACTTAAACATAGAATCCATATTGCTGATGACCTGAAACATTTCCATGGAGCTGGCAGGAGACAGGCAGGAGACCAGTGTATTTCTGAGCCAGAGCTGGAGCCCTGTGGACACCCTGGCATGTCTCTGGCCTGTGTGAGAAGTGGCCTTCTGCTAGAAGGTTTGAGGAACTACAGCTCCCTATTAGAATAGACATGTCTTGAATAATGTGTTCCTCTCTCTCTCCATGCCTACCAGCTGTTGTATGTGAGCAGCTCTGTCTCCAGGGCCGTATTTGGAGTATTTCCTCAAGAGCAAATTTAAATGCCATGTCCGAAGTGTGAACTGGATTCATCGTTGAAGCCACTTATTTAAATTAATTTGTGGAAGAGGTAACAGTTCCTCTGGCAAATGTATTTAACACAAGCTTTGAAAAGACAGGTGGAGCAGGTATTTTCACAAGTGCAAGATAAGCAATGTGGTTAGAAAATTAATATATATTTTTGAAAACATAATCTGGTGATATGTGACACTATAAATGCATATGACCTTTGTAAAGGATGTGACCACATCTCTCTAGACTAAAACAGTCCAAGAAAATAAGAAAGAACCCTGAACTGATTAATATAGTACATTAAAGATAAATTGTTCATGTCTTTTGAGCAAGTTGTCCCACATTAACCAGTTAGAGAGCTTTTCCTTCATTTTAATGGCATTCTGGATGTTTATAGCCAGACAACGATTAGTTTTTGAATTAAGGGATCTGTTGCCATTTCAGTACTGGACTGATACCAACATGTTTCAGAATAAAGTCATTGGTTCTCCCTGATTCAGCCCTCCTGCTTCCTCATGTTCTCACAGACAATGGAGAAGCCTTTCTCCAGCATTCCAGGCAGACAGGAGAGTCACCCTGGCTATGTCCAGTTAAAAAGAGCAGTTCAGTGAAACATGTTTTCATAAAACTAACATCTAACAAAGCAAGGCTGTTACGGGATCTTGGAATCTTATGGGATTCCCTGTTTCTCCCAGGGAATTACAGCCAAGGCTTCTGGGGAAGAAAAGCTCTTTCACAGAGTGTTCCTCCCTGAAGCTGAGTATGTGGGGTCTCCTACCTTTTCTTGCTCTGAAGGTTTCTTTCCCGCAGCCCTTGGGAGAAGAGGGTGTTTGAGCACTCTTGTCTCAGGGCAGCTCCTGGGCCAGCCAAGGAAGGCTGCTAGCCCTGTCACTGTCACACCATCCCACAGCAGACACTCCCCTGACAGCCAGGACCCCATGCTGGGAGTCTGCACATTCCCACTTGAAGTTGTTCAGGGAAAACAGTCTTCAATAAGGAATTGGAGAGGGGGATAGCAAATTATTTAGGGCCAAGAAATAAGTCACAGGAGATTCTGGGGAGTCATGAGGATATTCTGTCTTGTGTGAAAGGGAATTGTGGGCTCTTCAGATCCCCTTGGTTACTGCTTATTCTCAGACTGGTTACTGGGCTATCTGCTGTACTCTGTGTTCTGCTGCTGGTTCCTACTGGGGTTCTTTGGCACTTACAAAGTACTTGCAACTCTTCAAACCACATATGTGAAGCCTTATAAGCACACTACTGATGTTGTCAGAGGAGAAAGTTGGGGGTCTTTTAATGTGCAAGATACATCATGAATAATTTATTAGCAGAGAAATCTGCCTCCTTCAATGATTTTCCTGAATGAAGTAGTACGAGCTCTATCATTTAGAATACTTACATGAGACACAACCCATACATTACCAGTAAGGAACCATGTGACAGAGATAGAACATTGGTGGGGTTTTTTGTGTTTTTTTTTTTTTTTAATATTTTATTTATTTTAATAGGTTAGGCCACTCAGCCTTTGAAACTCCCATTTTTATTTCACCTATGTGCCCTTTGAAATCTATTCTCAAAGGGACTGCTACAAAGGTGATACTAGAGTGGATTTCTATGTAGTAAGTTAATCTTTAATTGGGAGCTTCTGAAAAGACTATAGTTGGATTTAACAAGGTCTTTTCTTTCCTATGTTATTGCTCATTAGGCACAGCTAAAAAGCTCCATATTTAATGAAGATTATAATTTTGTTGAATACCTGGGGAAGGGGGTTATCTCAAACTTATCAGCCAACCAGCTCTGCCTAAAACCAGTGCTCCCTGGCCTATGTGCTAAAGGTCACCTTTGAGTATGACAGCTCCTGTCCTAGAGATCTTGTGTTTGAAGTGAAAAATGCTCAGCCAAATCAGAGGGAGGAAAACTGAAGTAAAAATGTAATGAGACCTGAATCTTTTATCTACCTGCCCAGCCCTCTGATCTGATTCAAATAAATACCTACCTTTACTCCTGTCTAGACTCTGTTTCTAGGAGGCCTCTGAAGACATCAGTTCCAACAGCACACAGACAGGATTCTGTAATGTAAGGAATTGTTTCTTTTTTTCTGCACATTTTTAGTCAATATTTAGTCTTGTATTCAGGACCTCCTCATTACACAAAGCAGAAGTTAAAATCTTTAATTTCCTGAAGCTTTCAGTGAATGCTGGAGGGCACTAGAATAGTTCTGTTTCTTGGAACTGCTTTCTCATTGCACAGAAATCCTGGTCAAGCATTCATTGTCTGTAAACTATGTTATTGTTAATAATATCTATAAGAGTATATATATACTCTTATAGAGTTATAATATCTATAAGACTCGCTCATAATGGAGCGAGTCTTGAAATAGTAATACAGAGTTCGGATGTGCCTGAAAGGAAATAGGGCAGAAATGACAGACTCCAGAGGAAACAGGCTTGCTTGTGTACTTAGCATCCAGCTGATTTCATTGTTGTGCCACCCTTAGAGCAGGGCATGTTGACAAGGGAAAAGGTCTGGGGAGGAAATGGATGGTCAGAGTGTCAAATGCTAACATAAATGTATGAATGGACTATGGAGATTTAGTCTGTGGTCCTTGTAGTTATTTTTAAAAGTAACTTGAGTCTTCTCTTTGAAAGCGCAGATTGAGACTGCTTAACAAAACCATGAGCGCTGCTACTGCAAGGGCTGTGCAGTCATTCTCTTATTATACAGTTATTAGTGTATTTTGGAGTAAACCAGACCACTATAAATCATGTTTTGGGAAGAGGTCCTTGCTAGGGAGATAAACATCTCTGTTTATATAAGCTGAAGAGATGAGTGGAAGCATCTTTGTGTGACTGCACTAAGGCTGGAAGCCAGGCTTTGCTATAGAGAGCTGGAGCTTTAGGTGTCCTCAATGCTGCTGCCACACAGCTCGGCCCACTGACCATGAAAATCGGGGGTGTGTTGTGCCAGTAGGGTCTGGGCATTTCCTTCACCTTGACAGCACAAGGTGCTGTTCAGCACAGCTCCCATTACCTTTGTGCAAGGGTCCTTTGGCCATTGTCAAAGCTGCAGGCTCACAGCAAAATCTATTGGTGCTGCTGGTGTCATTTCCTCCTGAAACCCTTGGGTACAGAAACTTCTACCTCGGCTAGTCTGCAGCTCAGGAGCCAGGTGGGAGGGGAAGGAGTGGGCTGTTTCTCTGAGAAAATAACTCTGCTGTTACAAGTGCTGTGAATTACTTGGTTGTGCTGAAATTCCAAAAGGCATCCAGGTACCCCATTACCTGGATTAGACACTAGACACAGATGTGTTCAGTTTTCTGCAATACTAAATGTTCCTTTCTCAGAACAGTAAAGCATTTATGTACTGAATAGGAGGGATTCACTGTGCTGTGAATCCATAGCATCCTGAGTGATATGTCTGTTGAGGAATCCCCTCTAAAGAGCAGGTACATAGTAGATAATTAAAACTTCGACAGTTCAAAGACCCAATTTATGAAAAACTGTCCTGAATTAATAAAGTCAGTGCTTAGTCTATTTCAAGACACGTTATAAATTTGTATCTTGGATGTAAAGTGTGAGGGCAACACGTATAAGGGTATTTATTCTTGTTTCCATTATGCACAAAACACTTTCAAAGGAGTCAAGCGGCGAAACTGGGAGCTGTCAGTTGTTAGCCTATGCTTCCTGCAATTGATATGGAAGTATGTTTAGCATGGCTGTCATGAAGTTAACATTTTCAAATTTCTCTTAAGGCTTATGCAAATAGCACTAGGTTTGAGGTATTTAGATGTGCTTCATTCTTGAGAATAAACTGATCACCATCTCAGCTGGAGATAGGAAACCAGTCAAAAGTAGTTTGCTTGTGTTGTTTTCTGGCTGGACAGTGTCTTGTTAGACTGCAGAGAAGCAGCACATGCTATATGTGGGATCACTGCCTTTCTGCACAAGAGGCAAAATAGATGTTATAAACCACAGCAAGTTACCAGTGTGTAATGTAAGGAGTGCATCATGCCCATGCCTTTGGCACCAGTTAAAATACAGCTTTAATAACCAGCCCTTCTCTCTCAACTTCTTTGTGTAGCGCAGATACAAACATTGCTTCACAGCCTCTGAAGCAAATTCAAAGCCTTTAATAGTTGGACTGATGGCTGAGGAAATCTGTGAGTATAGGATATACAGTGGTGGAGTGTTGTGCTTATGAAGTCTGACAACTGGACTTGGACCACGTAAAATGCATTTAAGTTCCTCCATGCTTTGAGTGACCACCTTTTGATGGGGAAATTATTATACTGGCTCAGAAAGTGCCACACTAAAGCATGGTCTGTTACAGTATTAGTGGTAAAGATGAGGGTTATCCCATGACTTATGACAAAACCAAGCTTTTTTAGAAGAAAATTTTAATAAAAAGAAGTCAACTGACACTTGATTATGGGTTTTCTACAGATTAGAGCACTCAGAATTACCCTGCCCTCAGCAATTTGGGGCTGTTCAGAAATAACACGTTAAGTGGCTGGTGATGCTGATCTGATGTGGAGTCCTTGTACTTATCTCGGGGTTGTATCCCCTCTTGAGTTACATGTTCTCACTAAATAACTTACTCCACAAAGCTACAAAAAGGTGCTTGCTTAGTTGTGAACAATAAATCACTGAACTGAATTATAGTATGTGCAGCTTTAAGATGTTTTTGTGACCTTTTGCTTTCAATTGTACTGGTTTGAGCATCTCTACTACTAAAATTCTTAGTTACTTTTTTTTATTTAAGCTTTTCATGGGCACTTAAACAATCTCTGTGATATTACTGATGGATGAGTCATGTTAAATTAACTTTTCAGCTCTCATAGGTAGGAATCTATAGGAAGTGCATTTAGAACAAAAAGGGGGTTTGGGGTGGGTACAATGTGGCTTTTTGTTGTGTTGGTTTTGTTCATGCTAGTAAGTGCCCTAGCAAGATTGCTGTTCAGTGTTTGAGCTAGAATTGTGAAAGTTTTCAAAAACCATTCTAAGAATTTTTTCTTGTAAAATCAAAAGCCAGTGTGGGTCCGTCTCTATATATTGCTTTTCTATTCATATGCTGCAAAAGACTTAACTCCTATTTTAAGGAATCTCAGTCTATTCTAATTATAGCCAAAATGTTGCACATTTATATTGAGTCTACAGATAAATCCTATATTCAAATGACAGGAAATAGAAGTAGATAATAGTGAATCCATTAATGAGAGTGTTCCCTCACTCTACAGCTCTAAATGAGAAGCATGCTTTCATCCAGAACCTTGGCAGATACTAACACAAAAGTGTATTTTGTTTCCCTGTTGGGAGCTGGAGAAAGCAAAACAATATCAGTAGTTATCTGGTAACTCTGACATGCATGCATTTAGTTTTCCCAGGCTGGCTTCACTAGAGTTAGTCTGGCAAGAAAAGAAAAGGGAAATGAGTTTCATTCAGTGTTCCATTAAAGTGATGGCCATAGTATCTGCTTGTTGCAGTGTAATTATTTAAAGAAAACTTTGAGGGCCTCATTTGGGACTTCTTGTAATTATATAATTCAGATTTTTGAGCTGGAAAATTGCTTGACTCAATTCCCTCAACTAACAAAAGCCTCCAGGTCTCACTGAACTCAGTGTAGCCAGCAGCTGGGACTGAAGCAGGCCCAGCACATCCTGGGTGCTGAGGCACTGGTTCCATGCACAGCGGAAAGGCTGCGTGCAATGTCCTCCCACAGACAGAGCCTCACTGTGAGATTTGACACAGTTTGAGATCTTTGATAAAAGAAAACTCCCATTCAATTTCCACTACTACAAAGGTGATGATTTCTTGATCACGAAAATTAAATTAAACTGAGAGAATAAATAAGGAAAAAAAAGATTGAAAATTAAAAACTACTCCATTCCATGTTCATGACATTTTTAATACTCATCTTGCTAAGATGCAGAACAAGGACTATTGAATTTCCATTCATTAGCAGCCAACAGGATATGAATGAGTATTAACTTCAAACAAAAACTTGATTTATAACAACATCAAGTTGTGCATTTAAAAAAATAATTACAAATAATTTTTAAAAGGAAGAGTAACAGTGGAAGCAATAATGAATATAAAACATGACTGATTAGGCTTAAAACATAACTTCAAGTATTCTATGGCATTTCCTCAGACATTTGTCTCATCTGTTTGTGCAATACCCATCTTTGCATAGTAAAGAAAAATTGGTTAGACTCCAGCCTTAACTAATCTGTTTCTTGAACATGCACCTATACAGCCATTAATTTGCCTGGCAGACTTCTCTTTTAGGAGTATCAGATCAAATCAGTGAGATCATGCAGCAGACTGGAATGAGCTCTACAGTTACCACAGTTTCTTGTCCAGCTGAATAGGTAAATAATGGAGCAACTGTAGACTGGCTGAAATTGAGGCAGAGTCAACCTGGTCTTCTTTTGGTGATGCTCTGCGATGAGCAAGTTACTGCTAAATGGATATGCACTTCCCAAAGCACAGCAAGGAGGATGTACAAAATGAACACCTACCAAACCCAGTTTTTTTAGCTGTCTACCAGCACAGGAAGTACTTCAGCCTGTACCTACTCTGAGCTGTGTTGTTGCTGTGTGTTGTGTACACACAGGGCAAGAAAGTGTGTTCTTCCCATACATACAATGGCTGAGGACTGGAGCAGAAATTCAGTCAAGAAATCGTAATTCCTATGAAACTGCTGGTGTAAATAAAAATGTTACTCCAGCACTGAACATATATACATAGTAGTTGGGGACCACTGTGGTCTGATTTAAAACATCACATCACACACTAACAATGTTGTTTGTGAAATGCTTCTCCAAGGTTTATTACACAGGTAGTTTATACATATCCAGTTGACTTTACTTATTATAATTTTTGATACCACTGGTGTTTCTGTAATGGGTTATGCTTGCTTTGGAAGCAGAACCTGAAAAAATTTGGACATTGTGTTCCAAATCAAAGCATTGTTAGAGAATCATAATACAGTTGCAAGGATTTTTGGTTTGTCATCAGAGAAATGTCACTAATTTAATTCTGCTTAAAGCCAAGCAGGAAATTTTCAGATAAGTTTCATAATTTCTATTAATGTTAACTACCTGTGTGCAGCACCTTTAACTTATAATGTAGTAAGTGTAAATGTGATTATGTTAAAGCTGATTGAAAATATCTAATAATAACTGTGAATCAAACCCAATATATTGAGATGATTGAATTGAATGTTATCATAATAAAAAAAATAACTGAAATGAGGTTTTCTAACTCACAGGAAAATGTCTGCAGCATTTTCTTAATGCTTTGGCTCTTAAAGCTAACTTGGAAAATGGATTTCCTCTGAAAAAAGATGCAGGAAATAGCAGAGTTGGGCTTCTGTTGTTACTAAACTACAACTTCTAAATTAAATCCAAAATCATAAAAGTCTTTAATTCTGATTATCAGATGCAGCAATTAAATTTTCAGTTACTTCACTTAGCAAATATTTTAAGTCAAGATTAAAACGATGAGCCAGACTGTACAGCTCTACTTCAAGGGAGCCCTACACTAGACCTCTTCACATCCTTTCCCAAGGCAGCTGAAGCTAGGCTAGCCTGGTTCCCAGGAACACAGGACTACTGTCCAGGACTACTCTGCAAAAATCTGTGTTTGTACAGAAGGTGTCTCTGAAAGTAATGACAGCATGCCTGAAATTATAAGGGATTTTGCACATAGTGTGATGGTTACTGGCTATCAGTGGCCAAGGATCAAAGTCACATGCATCAAAGAGATACAGGGAGTGAGTTAAAAATGTCAGTCACCTTTGTAAGCTGCTTTGGGTGGATGGGCAGAAGGCAAGAGAAGAATAACTCATTCCAAGCTTTAACATTTTTTCAGTATTTTAAGGCTTATTTAAGTTTTTATTTTACAGGATCTAGGCAGGAAAAAAAGTAGCTATTCTTCAAAGAAAAAAGAGAGCTTGGCACTTTTGTGATTAATTTGAGTATGTGTTCTTAGACTATCTCATGGAAAATTCTGAGTAACAGCCAAAATAAGTAATTCAGACTTATAGTCAATACATAGATATGCATTTATACATTTTAATTGTTTTTGGTTTCAAGCATACAAACTTTAGATCACATCTGTTTGGTGTCAGAACTCCCTGCATCTGCATGCTGTTATCTGCCTTTTTTGAGCAAGCCCAGAACATCTGCTGTACAACATGCTACAGAAAAAAAGGGGAGGAAAAAAAACCCAAAACCAAACCCAACATCAAAAATAGATTTACATAAAGAATAGAACCTTTTTATATGGAAATTCTTTTCTTTCATATATATATTTATATATAATCTGTGAAAATGATACATCAAAATCTTATTTCCATATTTACACTTTTTCCTTCTTGGAAGAATTCCATCCATCATTCACTAGCTTCCATACCCAACAGGCTCCTGTCCAAGGTGGACAGTGAGCTCATGGAGCAGGGAACCCTCAAGTCCAGCAGCAGAATGCACTGCGTGGCTGGAAAAGCTATTGAAGCCTGGCACTGGCTTCCCAGTGGTTTGTATTTATTGGGCTGCAGGTTCTGCTTGGGGTCAGCTTGCTAACTTGGTTGTTTGTAAGTGAGCCATGCAGGTTACCCTTTCAAAATTAGCTCCTCATGCCACTGGAGTTTGATAAGAAAAAGGAAGTCATGCGAACTCAAGTGAAGTTAGAGTGCCAGCAGGCTGGGAAAGAATCTTTTGCAATTCCATTATTTTGGAGCAGTTCTCTTATTGCACTTGGTCTGTGTGTCTCCTTCTTAGTTTGAGAAAAGGAAAAAAAACACCTGATTTTTGAAGCAGTTTGCTTGTACCGCTTGTCAGTTACTGTTAACAAGAGAAAGGTGAATAGAGGAAGTATTTCCAACTTATCTCCAAAGAGGACAGTGTTCTACCAACTCAAATCCCAACTTTGTGTTTATAGTTACTGTTCCCATGTTCTTCCATACTGGTTTAGTTCCTGTGTAGCTACAGCAAAGACATCATACCCAAAATCCAGCAGTGCAAGAAGCAGCTTTTTGAATGGCATTTCTTCAGATAGGGCCTTGTTGAGTTGGATCGAACCTTCGTTTCTTGACATTTCTTCCAGGTTGCATCAAAAGGAGAAGGAAAGAGAAAAATGCAAGACATTAGTTAGGTATAACAAGAACAAAGCCATTGCTGAGGTCATAGTAAAGCAAAAGGCTCACACTGACACAGTTTAACCACTAACTTTTTCAAAGGGTAACTATTTAAGGAATTTGGTTGCATGCTTTCTATAGCAGGGCATCAAGTACCGGTTTCCTTATGCAGTTTAAAGATCATGCTGGCACACAGAAACCAATTATTTCTGTAGTACTTCAAGTGGTGCTCTAAATTTGTAGAACCTGTCAGCTTCCAGTAACACATGTGTGCACTAGGCTAAGAATGCACACATTCACCTAAAGAGAATGAGTCACAAGTGGCAGGAATGGCAACACTTCAGCCCAGAGAGGCTTGAGTTCTCCGAGCAAGTGCCCAACTCTGGCTACACCAGAATTTATTTTATGTAATCCAGTGTGACAAAAGTGTGTGTGCCTTTGTGAGCTCTTACCACACTATTGACCATAAGTGCTGTGAATCTTAGTAAGGTGCAAAAGACAGCTGAGACATTGCATTCGAAGGAGACTGGACAGCTTTGTAAGTTGTGTGACTAGAACTGAGTGTTAACAGTGGCAGCAAGCTGGAGACATCCAATCTCCTGCGATGTTGATGTCCTATGTCAAACAGCAAGACATTAGGAAGCAACAACAAAAGTTGGGTGCAACCTCCCCAGTATCTGGCTTTATGTGGGGCATCAAGCAAGGGGCTCATGCATTTAGTTTTACCATTGGGCATACACACCACTACCACCACCAGACCAACATGCAAAAAATACAGAACAGGAGTTCATATATTCCCTAAAGCTACAGACCAACCCCTGGATTTTCAATCTTCTGCAGCCCTGCTAACCTCTACCATGGCTACAATATTTATAAATATTCTATACATAAGGTTTAACTGGTCTGTTGAGTCTAAGGCAAAGGCAACTTCTTTTTGAGAAGACTTCCAGAGGCTGGTAATTCTTGGACACCCTTGCTTTTGGTTTTGTTCTTGGATGCTTGTGATTGGATTTGTGCAAGATAAATGCTTAAGAATTGCTAGTTTCTGAAAGAACATTACTGTATTCATGGTTTAGTCTTTTCCCCTCCAGGATTACTGTACTAATGCTCCTTTGGAATGAGGCTGACATTACCTCAGTATCTCAATTCCTCTTCCTCTGAAGTACAGGTAAATTTGAGATGAGGAAATTAGTTTTTCAGGCCAACTTGCAAAACTCCCAGATAGGAAGTATGAATATTACAGAACTTAGTTAAATGGGAGTTAAAGGCTGCTGTGCATCTGCTTGTCCTGCCAGTTTCAATGGGAAAAGGACATGTCTGCTTCTGTTCCCCCCACTCCTCCTTTTAAATACTGTCTAGAACCCTTGAATTCAAGCACTACTGATAAACAACTGAGTCAGCCCTTTTAAATCAACAATGCAGATGAAAAGTCCAGATGACGTAACTTGTCCTTCTACTATATGGGAAGTACCATATTCCAGTTTGCTTGAAGAGGACAAGTCCTTAAAACAGACTCTGAATTACATTGTTACCTGAGCTTCATGGTACAGAGGACAGATGCTATGCTAACTTCCCAGTACAATCTAAAAAAGCTCTTTTGACTCTTATCTTATCTGTTCTTTTCTAACCTGATCTCCCCTAGTAAAGTGTTCCAGTACAAACCTCATCATGCATTCTGTGATCTGTACAAACCATATATTTACTTATTTCCTAGTTTTATTCAGCAGAAATACAGCCTTTGAGGAACACGATACTGACCAAACCACTGCCTTTCTTCACTTAGGATATTCTGCTAACAATGTTTTATGAGAGAGAGAAACATGTGAAGAACTAAAATAAGAGCCTGAAATACAGAACATGAGGTACAGTGTCAATAAGGGAACGGTACACACACGCAAAGCTTTAACAAGAGCTGCCACTTCTCTCTGCTGCCATGTAGCACTTCAGAGGTGGGCAGGGTGGTGTTTCCCTGCAGGAAGTGAAATTCTGTTCTGATTCCCTGACCTGCTTTAACAACTTCATCCTGAATTGCTCACCATTATAATACTAAAATTAAGACAATTAGTAGTCTAATTTAAATTGACAAATAGAACAATTCTCCCTCTTCCCCAAGAAAATTGCAATAAAGGAGAGTAGGTGAGTAGCAGGTTCTGGATATTTCCACCATTTATAGCTAAGTGTTATAGCAGTATAAGGTTCCTTCTGCTATGCTTCAGTTAAATGGTAAGGGGGCAGGAGTCTCCTCCATTAAAGGACACACAGGAGACTGCTGCTGCTTCCTAATCATTTGCTGGTTTATGTGGAAGATCTTAGAACATAAACTTCTTTGCATTTAAAGTTTTAATGCCTCTTTAAATAATGAGGGTCAGCCTTTCTGTCTGTAATCCAACCAGAAAAAGGGTTTCTAACAAAAGGAAAAGTATAGGTGATTTTTAATCAAAAAACCACTCCATGCTACAGCACATCACTACCCAACATGGTCATGTTTACAAACAAAAAATATTTCCGAAAATTAAAACTGGTTTCAAAAAGGGCTGTATATATTAAAGAAATACCTTGCTGCAATCTGCTGCATTCTTTTTGTGCAACTAACTAGGAATGTGGTCATAGAGTACATTACTTGCAAATGTGTGTCCTTGTATGTGATTATGTAAGTACAAAGCTTTATTGAAGTATTTACAGATTTTATGCAAACCCAGTATTTTAATCACTTCAACTAGTTAATGTTTTCATAAGCATTCTTAAAGCATAGTTCAAATGCTGAAGAAGAGCTTAAATAAATTAACTTTTGTTACAAAACTGATTAACAAAATGAGGGACTAAAATAAGCAACTTAAAATAAGACACTGACCTCCCATTTATTCAATTAGTTTGGGAAAAAAGTGAGAAAATACTTCACATTTGATTCTAGCTGCTGTTTGTGCAGTGATGACTGGATTTTGGTCTACAATTCATGCTTGATGGAAATGCTGGTATGGGACCAAAACATCCTTCCTCAGGAAATTGCCACCAGCATTCCAATCCCTTATCTTGTGGAAACCTTTAGGGTCTAAATACAACTGCACAGACCACTTCAGCCTCAGCATCTGTTACAGCTGGGTAAGTCTTTGGTTCTTCCATTAATCTTCTATTAAAAATCTCCTTTTCCTCCAGCTCTATAGCTAAGAACAATTACTGGAAATAGAGTTGTGCCTACAATCAATTTTTTATCTGCCACTTTTGTATTCTGCTCTAACAAGCAGCAGCTTTTCATGTGCATTGCCACATCACTTTTACTAGCATTACCTCTCAGCAGTGTTTTGTTACCAAAATTGCTGTTAAAATCAGCAACAAAAGCATTAACTGATTTATATTACTGCAGTAGCTTAGCAGATTTGAGTGAATATATGCGAGGAAGAAGTGTAGGCCCCTGAGCTAGGCTAATGGTAAAAATGTCCTTCCTTATTAAACACTATATACTGAAACTTTGCACAGACTTGCTGCACTAAAGGGAAGTTCTTACTGCTGTCTAAACACCAATAGCTTCGAAAGTACTATGCAAGGCTCAACTGAGTAAAATCTACTTCTTAACAAGGTTTTCACTCACAACCTTTAAGCCACCTGAAATGTCTAATGAGATTCTATGTCCTGTAAAATTGTCAGTTAACTTTTTTCTTTCCTATTCTGTCTCCACAATAACTTGATTAAAAATTCACCTTGGATTCACTCTTGAAACTGGAAGTTGTTTGTTGAGCTGTTTTTACTTTGTTTCTCTGAACTTGCATCAAGCTTTCTTCCCCTCCACCCTCCACCCCCCACCTCAGTTCATGAACAAAGTTTGCTTAGTTGCAGCTTACGTTTGATATGGACTTGAGACCACAGTACCGTATGTTCATATGAACATCTGATAACCTGTGAAACAGAAATCACATCTCCCAGTTTGTAAAGCATTAGCTACCTTCTCTCATAGTTGCAGAGACTAAATATATCACTTGCTTAAAAAAAGGAAAAGTTAAAGTCCCTTTATTGTCCTCATCTGTCCCTCCAGATCTATCTGAAGCCACGTATCAGGGGGTCTACACGTGCTAGCCCTCTTTGTGTACAAGCTGAAAAGCCTCTTCTGTTCCCCTCTGGCCCCCAGAAGAAACATGCACTTCAAGCTGTGAGCTAGGCCAGGCCAGTGTATTTGAGGTTCTGCTACAGAATAAACAGTTGTGTCTTGCTCTTGTGAGAGTAAGAGCTTCAGGAGGCATTTCCAATGCAGATCCTCTGTAGGGATAACGAGCTTCTCCCTTTGGGCAAACAAATGACACCAGGGTGCAAAGCTGACCACTTTGAGAGCAGTTTGAGAGGTGTGAAACACAAGGAAATAATCAATTACATCCTGTATTGTTTTAGACAGGGAAGAATTGTCCTACTCCTGTTTGTGCAAGGTCTCGAGCTCTGTGTCTGCTGGGGGCAGGGGCTGCAGTGCTGATAGCAAAGGGCAAAGGTGGCCAGGGCACAAGACAGCTTGAAAAGACTCAGAGGAAGAACTGACTAATTATTTTATATTTTCATGACATGTATTTTGTTTTCAGCAAAAAATTGCACCTTGTGCAATACAGACCTATCATCCAGGGATGCACACTCTGTTTCTGCAAAGTCTATGAATTGCTAATAATGGACATATGTCTCTTACTGTAGAAAACTCACCCAAAAGGGTAAGCTGACTTTTTTTTCCCTAACAGAATCTAGCTTGGTTAATTCCCATGGGCACTCACAATATCCCTGTTTTTAATAGTACTGTTCTTAATGTGTGTGCATTGTTGGTCTTAATAAACCAAAAATGTTAATAGAAATGTTAATGCAAGCCTTGCAGAAAATTTGGCTTGTATTTATTTATAAAACTAATTGCAGTGAAGTGCAGAGGGAAAAACCCCTCAGTTCTGCAACTAACTGGAATTATGGACTGTTGAAACACTTTACTTACAAAAAAGACAAGTAAATACTGAATTATTTTACTGTTTATAAATATGGAAAAGGTACAAGGTAAAAGATATAGGACTATATTAAAGCTATCTTGTTTAGAGCTGCCCTGTGGTAACTTCTAAATACTGTAGGCTGACTTGGGCGTATTTATTACACAAATAAGAGGATTAAGGTTATTTAGCTAAGAAGCTCTGAGGGAAAAAACCAAACCAATAAAGCAACAACAAAAAACCAGCAAAGGAAGGTAGGTCTATCCTCAGGAGCTGAAAAAGCTTATGAAGATCCTACATCCATGCTTAGAGATGGATGATTGGATACATTTTGTATTTAATATTTTCTTACTAAAGCAAATGAGGAGCAGGGACTCCCACAGCTGCTGCATGCAGTGCTCTTGCCAGCGTTAAGTGGAAGAACAGGGACTGTTACTTCCCTCAGAACAAGCACTTAGAGAAAAATGAATGTGGCAGGTGATGGGTCTTTCTGAGAATACCAACAGTGACAGGCACTGCAACAGGGAGTAATGGCCTTGTCCAGGAGAAAGGGCAAAGCCTGATTTGCTGCTTTCAACAGGACTGAAAGAGATTTTGAAATATTTTGCTTCTATATGCATATTTCATATTAAGGCCTGCTGAAACTTGGAAAATATAAGAGTATAAACAAGAAATAAAACATTTTCACACGACCTTTGAAAGTGAATTACAAGTTAAATATGACCTTATCACTAGATTCTACTTTGATAGGTGCCTTAAGCAATTAGGGAATAATTTTTTTTCTTCTCAACTCTGACATGAAATATGAATAGAGGCCATAGAAAATTCTCTTTGAATTATTACTATTACTTATATATATATATTCTCCTTGAAAAATTATGGCTTACTGTTGTAAATAGCTTAACCTTGAGTCATGTTATTGAAAAGAAACAGCAACTTGAAAGGCCATGAGAAATCACTTGTACTTAATTACTTTCATGATCTCTAAGGTTATAAACACTGATTCTAAAGGGTGATCCTTTTTACCAAAAACAGACCATGCACGTGGGCAGACTGGACACTACAAAAAGGGTAAGATTAAGTACCTTTGTACAAAACTCCGTTTGCTTTAACTAATCTGTTAATCCTCACAGTTACAAAACACATCAAACTAGAATTGGGAGAGAGACAGCTCAAGATTTCAAAATGTTCTCTCTAAACCTGAATTTATTTTTCTTAGACTGTGTATCATTAACAGAAATAATCCGTAAAAAGTTAAAAGTTAGATCTGCTGTTCCCAAGTTGGCTGTGTCAACACACTTGTTCCTGAAAACTACTCTGTTCCTTCCACCACTGGCCATGTACACAACATCTCTCATTGTCGAAAAGCTAAGCAGTTAGAAAGTACTATTACATTCAAAATAAGACATGTATCTTTTGGGGGCTTTTTCACCAATGTAATCAGCTTCTGAGAACAATGCTACTGACTGGAGGTGAAAAAAAGACCCTGTTCCTTAAGTGTTAGGTGAATTCATGAAAATTAAATTAATTCTTTTATTGTTATTCAACTTTGCACCCTGATAACATTTGCTATTTTCAAATCCATTCCCTCTGCTTGTTTAATGCATGTGTAATTTCATTTCTTGTTTAAAGCAGTTTGTTAGAGTTTGGGGGATTAACTTGGAACTCTTGTAGCAGGAACTCAAAATTTAGTGATGTAAGCAAGAGAGAGAAATGCCAGAGCCACCGAAGAGAAGACATGCGGCATTGCTTACTTAAAGCCCCATCCTGTCCCCCCAAGGACAATAGCTGCTACCAGGATGGCACCAGCGATGGAGCCTATTATAAGATTGGTGGCACTAGGACCTGTGATAAAGGATTAGGGTAAGACACACATAAGAACCAATGACTTTATTCACATTATGTGAAGCATCTGAAGGGTAGTCAGACAATTCACGGAATATAGACAGCACACAAGGTGATGCCTCTAGACAGTCTCAACAAGCCCAACTTAACTTACTTTGCTTTAACAACAGGAATGAACAAAGCTCTTGGTCTCTGCATTTTGCTATGCTGACTTCTACCATAGGTAAAAACCTAGTATTAGACAGTGAATTCCGTTGTAACTTACTCCATTATCTGCTGCATGAACAGTCAGCTGAGGACACTAAGATATTTGTGAATAATTCCTTAACTGAGGGGGAAAAGTATGAATGCTGTATGTTTTAAGACTACAGAAAATGAGAAAGAAATAAAAAATCAAAAAGCCCTTTTTTCATGGAGCTCCTACAAGGTGTAGCTATTTTAATTTGAGCTGAGAGCATCTAGCACCACTTACTAATAAAAGTCCAGAGTCCCTACAATTACATCAATGCTGAATTTACAATTGTTTGACAAAAGCAAATAATTATATAATTGAGAATGAAAGTTGAAATAAAAGTTTATTTCCACTAAGCTTTCCAAACATCAAAGCATCTCTTCATCATCCTCAAGAAGCTACTGAATAACAAAGTGGGGAAGGGTGGAGCACAAAAAAAGAGCAACAAAAAGAAGCAGCACAAAAGATGTTTGTGCAATTTTCTGAAGAGGGCAAGAGAACAACTCAATCAGATATTAATAATTGACCCTTAATTGCTCTGTTTACACAGGACAGAGGGAAACTGACAATAGGCTTGAGTAACATTTGCTCTGTACAAAACTTCCTCTTGCAGTCTTTGATGTAAAACATTGCATCTGACCTCAAGGCAAAATGAAAGCAACTCAACAGTTCTTCTGCATCATATCACACACTTTTTGTTTAAACATTTACATATTCAGGAATAGCCTTCAAAACCAGTTCTTACCTCCTATCCCACTCTTTCCAAACCAACACTTCTACATAGCAATTGAATTTTTCCTAATTAATCGTTCTGAAACTGAGTTTGGAAAACTGTCACACAGCTAACATAAGGAAGAGGGAGCAGCAAAGAGCAAGCAAGGGCTGCTGCAACAACGGCAAGTTTTAAGGTGTTAGGTCAATATCACAAACCCTCCTGCCCAGCCCCATACACTACAATAAGCACTTGCCCTAAGTTTTAAAATTTACTGCAGCCACATGAGTTTATTGCATCCACTACATGTTCCTCACATCAGTGCTTCTGGAGATTCTGATTAGCTAAAAGAAAACCAAGTTTTTAAAATTGCTTCCTGCAGTTCATACACAAAGGGTATTCAGGAATGCAAATAAAATATGTGGACTGAAAAAAATATAGTGAGCTTTACAGATGAGCAGTGCACAAATTTGACAACAAAAATCAAAAAGTAATTTTGCACAATTTGGAAGAATGTATCCTATTTGGACTTACCTTTAAGTCACACCTGGCTCAAATTAACAGGTGTGAGCATAGTGGAGGGTAAGTGCCATCCTGCAGGCATTGTGGTTCCAGTTAGGGCTTGCTTTCAACAGCAGCCTCATGAGCTACTATACCTGACTGAAATCTATGGCTTACTCTGGATTTCATCAAATGATCTCACAGAACAAAAGACTGAAAACACAGCAAGTGACTTATCTGTAATAAATTTCAGAAGCCTTGAAAAATTCTAAAGCAAATTTCTTTCCAGCCACAGAATGCCATCTTCCCACAAAAGATGTACAATGGTTAATTGATAGTAACATAGTCATAAATTAGACAAAGATGTACCAAATCACCACTTTTTACATTCCTCCTCTCACTATGTTCCCTGGCTGTTAAATGCCCAGCGATGTGTATCCATTTCATAGTGCACATACCACCAAGCAGCAGTTTATTATTTCAATAAAGAAAATCAGTATTGGTTTTATTTACCATAAATATCAAATTATTCAATCAATTTAAACAGATAAGGACAATATACAAAAGAATTAGGTTCAGTTAATAGAAAAGTATAAATATAAAAACCCCAAGCTGGCAGGATAGCTAATATGACTAAACAGCAACCACTTATTTATAAGACTGGAGTACTCAAACTGTTGAATTCCAGTTTCAAAATACAGAGCTCTAAGAGGATCACTGATAAGTCATTTTAAGACAAATTGTGCACATAAAAGTACTTCAAATGAGATTACTTTTATGTGTTATACCTTCCTGTAAGGATCTATGCCTTATGTTTTATTAGGCCTGAAGGGCATTAGGAACAGAGAGGGAATTTGCATTCCCTGTGTGCTTTCTATAAACCAACAAAAAGTAGCAGTGGCTTGCCTTGAATGTATTTTTATATCTGAAGGAACCAGAGGACAGAGAAATATTGATGGGATGCAGGAAAAAAGAATGAATAGAAACAAAAGGAATGAGGCAGGTACTGAGTGATAAAGGCAGAGGAGAGATGAAGAAAAGCTGGCATTGGTATAGAAGGATACAGGAGCAAGAACAGATGCTTGGGGACACTGGTCAGAGCTGAGTGGCTCGAGACAGCAGGGAAGGGAAGAGACAAACAGAAGGGAACAAGGCAGAATGTAAGCAAAAGGCAAGTGGTCCTCAACCTGTAGGTAAATTTTCTGCTCCAGAATCTGTCCCCCAAACCTCTACAACTTTCACAGTCTTCAGTTTTTAGCAAACAGTTGTAAAAAACCAGTAAAACACAGACCTGATCTTTCTCAAGGAAATCACCTATTACCTTCTTCCTTCTATTTGTTTTCTAATAATTGTCCTCTGTTTCTACTCTCCTGAGAATCTTGGACCAGTTTTGTGTATGGACAGGTTCCTAGGGCTGCAGACTCAGACACATGAAGTGCTGCCTCACTGGACTAGAACTGTGTGTGAATGCCTTTGCCCTGAGCCTGATTGGAAATCACAGACTGTCCTGCTATGAGTTCCCCTTCAGAGAGGTGCCACTGACACATGTAATATATAGTACAAGAAACACAGAGAAGTTGGAAATGTCAGAGCAGCAAAATAGCCATTTCACCTGTAGTTTGCACAGTGAATGCAGAATGGAGACAGCTCTTATATGGGCCTTTTTATATGTGTATATATACAAGAACACAAATTTATATAAATCATAGGCATTATTCAAATTGAGGTACTGGGATAACTTAGGATCACCGTTTCCTAGAACTATGAAAAGACAACAAAAATTGCTTATACATATTCTTTATACATGAATATTATACTCCAGCCCTGTGCTATCTTGAGGTAACAAAATCCTAGTGAGAGAACCTTCAGAAGCTTTGCAGTAAAACTACCTGTCTGTATGACTATCATCAGCTTTCAGCTGCCTAGCTTGATCATTAGACTGAAAGCCCTGCATGTAATGAAACAGTGCACATTACTCAGTCTATTTTGCAAAATAATCACAAAATTCCTTTTTTTTTTCTCCTTTTCCTTTTTTTTTTTTTAAATATAATTTGGTGTAATGGAAACATTTAGACATTTAATTTTATGGTGACGATGTAAAAATTCACAAACTTATTGTTTTATGCCCCACATTATCCCAGACAGGAGAAGGTTCAACACTGCATGAGCAAACCACATGACACAGACACGGTCAAATCACAGGACAAATACGGTCACCACAGGACAAAGCTAGGGGGCAACACACAGAGGGCTCAGGTGCATACGGTTACCTCACACACTAAGGCACCAGACAGAGAACTCAAACTAAGAAAAATGCTTACTCTATTCCCCACCCTGTGCCTCCAAAAATCACCCCCAAGGCCAGAATGGTCCCTGCCACTGCACCTATTAGCCTGTTAGCGGCCATGCTCACTGTGTGGAGGGAAAAGGGAAGAATTTTTCAGGAAATCATCACATATATGTCTGAAATGAAAACATGAAATAATTCCTCAAAGGAATACTTTATGATATAATCCATCACTGGATAAACAATTCAAATCTCCTCACAAACCTTGTTTACCAAATATTGTAGCTTTAAAAATTCTGAAATGAGCTCTATTTGGTTTTCTTTGAATGCTTGCAAATATTTCAATGAAAAGTTTTCTTGTAAATTCCTTTCAGCTTGTGATTCTATTGTTTATTTCAGAAGGGAACATCCTCAACCTATTGCTTTTTCAAAATAGCCAAAATGTAAATAAATCTCCAGTAAGAAAACTTTCTGTTTGATCACCAGAAACTTACTGTATCCATAGTATAATTAAGAAAATGAAAACTGGAAACAATTGCACCTCAGGAAAAAACAAAAAAACCCAACTTTTAAATTTGTTCTTTTATTAATTAGTAATATTTTTCTTTGTTACTGTGTTTACCAAGAGGACTCTCTTTATCTATATGACCTAAAAACAAGGTAACACCTTTTAAAATCAAAAACCTACCCTAGAAATATGCTTCAGGTAACACCCTGGAAATTTTGCTATGTTCAGATAGTCTCTCTTAAGACATCGAAGCCTTATTTTTAAAGGGAATTCTTTTGAGGGAAAAAAGTCTGCACATCTCCTATGTTAGGGATTAAAAGTTTGATAGATTCCTTGAGTCACAATAGACCACAAGCAAGCAGCTGAATTCCCTCTCAAATGGGAATTTTTTAAGGGACAAAGATTTTATAGGCTTCATGCTGAATGAAGTGTGTTTTAAAATATTTTGGTATTTTTTTTCTGTTTCATAAATATACACACACAAACACACACACACAATTAAGACATAAATTCTCTATTAAAATAAACAAACACTACTCCACTAGTCAAAAAGGCCTAATTATGCAAATTAAATTACAAAGAAGAATCTCGTGTATGTGGAGTCCCACTGATTTCAAAACTGCTAACCCACACTCCAAAGTAATTCAAAGTTTCTGCAGTAATCAAAAACTAACAGCAAGAACTCTTTGTCTTCCCCAAACTGCTAAATGCTGTGCACATCTGCTAGTACAGGATACAGTAGGTTGCTGAGTTTAGAGTAATTCAAGAGTCATGTAATAATAGCAACATAATTAAGGACCATGAATTTTTTTATCCTGAAATAGAGAATGGAGCCGAAAAGCCATTGATGGATGATGGAAAAGTCTGAAAAGTGCAGCAGAATAGCAGACAATTGTCAATTATCACCACAATACATAAATAAATACGCTTCCTAACTATACTTGTTCTAATTGTAGCAAGAAAAATGCTTGGATTTTTGGTGTGAAAAATCTTCATTTTATTAGATGAATTTTCACATCATGAGTGTTTCACTTCATTCAAACTTATGGCTAAGGAAAAACAAGTATTTTGATTTCTGTCTTAGACTTGTAAACTGGCATATGACATAGGGAATAATAAGGGATAAAAACTTAATGGAAGCTACTTTTGAGTATGTTGGGTCATTACAACAAAGAAAACTACCACTGTACTCTTCTGAAATCTTCTCACAAAGAAATTCCTCTATGAGCACACAGAAGGAGATCATAGGAGTTCTGTTAGTGTTCTGTCTCCTAAATTTATTTCTAGGTGATTCAACATCAGTAAATTACTGTAACACCAAAAGAAAAATAATCCATCTCTTGAAATCGGGCCACCTCAAAAAAACAAAAGCAGTCTGCCATTTTGCATAGGGCTTCATTGAAAAATGCAGTCTAAACTTTGCCTGTACCTGCTGGCAGAAATCCATGCACATACTATTCCTGTAAGGCTTTTTCCCCGAATATTTCAACGTTGATGTATTAATTTTCACAAAGGTATTTCCATTCTGAACTAGATGAGTTAATGTGACTCACAGTAATGCAACGATGGTAAGTGTACCTTCTGTGTTACCCTTCCTACAGACCTTTTCACAGAGGAGGGAATTGTTTCTTACCTACCAGATTTGGAAACTAACAAATTAAAATTCATGTGCTCTCAGTGTCACAGCTGTAAATGCTGCTCTCCTCATCCACACAAAGAACTGAACAGCTCTATAGTGTTGGTCTCCATAATTTTTTCTAGGACTTTCTAAGCAGCATTCCACAGTAAGGAATCTTTTTAAGGGAAATGGAATGATGGTAGCTTTGTAAGGCAGAGTACATGGCAGGCAGCTCTGCACTGAACAATGTTGGGACCGGGAGTCCAGGAAGCACCTGTACAGATTCCTTAGTACAAATCTGGACTGGTCTAGAGAGCTTCCTTTGCAATCTCTTCAGCTGTTCTTAGCAAAGGTCTACTGGAACCATTCTGCTAAGGGGCAACAGAAAAAGGCACACAAGACAGATGTAGAGCCATTCTAGAGGGACATACCAAAATCCTGTCCCCTTCCTTGAAACCTTGGACCTTTTAGAGTAATCAATTAGAGTCCGAGTCCTCAGGACTACATTTTTAAAGAACTCTTTCATCCATCTGCCTTGCAAATGGGCAGAAGAACCTGGAACTGGGAACTTTATCTGTAAATGTGTAACACTGGATGAATATAGGCTGATGCTGAACAGTGCCCTGATGACAGGAAAGACATAAAAAAAAACCCCTACACAGCACAAGTCCTAAGATATTCTTTGGCAGAGAAGGCAGAGAGAAACTCAAATACTTTCCTTCCTTCCTCTTTGAAAAAAACTTCTGGATTATTTCCTCAGTAGCACCTCTCTGTATTTATATGTCATAAGTAGTTGAAACACATACTGAGTGCATAAGAACAATGACTGTAATAATAATTTAAGTTCTCAAAAATCTTAATTTCTTTTTTATTTCATTGCAATATGATTTCAAGGAATCTGATTTTACCAGGGACATTCCACTTTTCCCTTTTTTATGCCACAGCTCTGTGAATTAGCTGACAACAACTAAAAATCTCTAGGTAAGATATAAATATTCAACTATCATATAAATAAAAAGAGCTACACTAAGATTCCAATCACAATGAAAATGATCTTAAAAAAATAGAGAATAAGTGACGAAGGAAAAAACATTACATCTTGAAATCTTTCCCAAATTTATGTTAGAAAAGTAAAAGTTTCATCAATTCTCAAAGTAGGAAAACCTGCTTCCTCTACATGAAGCAGAACTTTACTGTCTGGGTCTAAACACAGCTGTACAATAGCATTTGCTATTTATATGCTAATTCTGCTACCAAGTAGCAACAGAAAAACATAATAAATATTTAAAAAACATCAAAACTGAAACAAAACACAAACCCTTGGGTCCTTCCTCCTTCTTGCCACCAGTATCCCTGACAGGATCATCAATGCTGCAGTCTGTCCCAGCCCAGGAGAAATTACAAATGCAAGTGGCTTCATTACTACAAACCTGGAAAGAAAATAAGTGACAGCAGTTAGTTTTTAACTACTAGTTATTAACATGTCACACTGCATTTATTTAACATGTAATTAGATGTTTAATTCATGGTATAAAACTTACCTATTTATATATGGTAACAGTAGCACTGTTTGGAATGACATAACACACCTGGAAGCTTGCTTTAACCCTCTTAATACTCTCACATCCTGGGAGAAGCAGAACTGATTCTATCATCACTGGCACTACACACCTGCAGCAATTTATATACAACAGCATGTATATAAAATAACAGCAATTTAGCTAGACTAGTTAGATCTTCACTAGCCAGCTATCTGGACCTTGAGCCTGGATGCCCAGAAGGGATACAAACATTTGTCTTTGAAAAGGTCCAAGACATGGTTACACTTTCCAACCTCTCATTTACAGCTTGCTCCCATGTACAAAGTTGATAGATTTTCATTGGTTTTGTCAGCATTTTTCCTAAGCAGCAACGAGGAATGCTTGTCTGGCTTCTAAAAGAGAGGGAACAGTTCTTCCTAAGTTTACATTTACTGGAATGATCTCTTAAAAAGGACTTAGCACTCTAAATTTGCAATATATTTATTAGATACAGAAAAACTTGTCCAATGGACAAAACCTAAAACATCTAATCAATAGTAAGAGTTAATAGCTATAAACTTTCCATGAAAAAAAAGAACATGGAATGGTGTTGCTAGAAGATGTTACTGTGGAAAAAAGCATGACATAAGAAACAGACGAAGAATGAAGTGTTGATTATAGGACTAGAAATGAAATCAATCTTTAGGCAAACAGCTAATAATGTCTTTTGGACAGTGGAACATAATGTGAAAGAAACCCCAGAAAACAACCTACCCCCAAATGATTCTAAGTAGCACATAAGATTTCAATTCAACTTTTACCATGCTCTGCTTTTAAGAAGCATTCACTGGAGAATCTTACCCAAAAAGTTGAAGATAAACACAGCTTACGGCAGGATTGATCAACTGAAATACCCTTTGAAAATTAGGAATTGTAATAATCCAAAACAGAACAGGTAAGATAGTTCACTCACATCACTTCATGTCACTCTCGAGAAGTACCACAATGATTTCTAGTCTCCTAGATACTTTACTTTCCAATTTTAAAATTTTCTTCTTTATTTTGAACCTAACCCTCTACTTTGAAACACTCAATTTCATATTCAAGAACAGACAACAAGAAATAATCCCCTTCTTGTATAAAGTCTAGCCCTTTAGGCAAGTACTTGTCTCACTGAATCCCACAGAGGAAAAGTTTAATTGGTAAGTAAAGCAGTGAATCTGTTCATCCAAACTTAAGACAAATGATCTTATGGGTAGAATAACAGAACACAATGTGTCTGAATATAAAATGATACACTTTGGATCTGCTCAAGAATTGTTTGGAACCGTTCAAGAACTCCCTCTCTGCTGAGGACCCACAGTTTGGAATTTTAATTATTTAAGCCATGGGCTATAAATCTATGAACACAAGACCAACTTTATAAAGGTGTCAGTGTGCAGGAGAAATTAAACTGAAGACAGCAAGAAGGTTGAAACATGGATAGTACATTACAGAACACTCTACAATAACTAATGTCAAAGGTCTTTCTTGCTAGTAACAAACCCAACACTTCAGAATTGCAGAACCAATTTAACAACTTTCCTTTCTAATTTTTTTTTTAATGCATCACAAAATGGCAGCCTTCCCCTGAATCCAACATTTGTGGTTGTAGATCAAAATGCCTCAGGAAGACTTTCAGATGTTAGGCTCAGGTAGAGCAGAGAGAGCTGGGGAAGCTGAGCTGCTCACTCCCAGTACAGACTCACCCCATGACCAGAACAGACTTTTCCATTGGAACCAATGGGACAGCTGCTTATGTTCAAGGACTGAATTGGCAGGCACTTTTTGTCCAGACACATCATCTGAGGTCCACATGGAGCTCCATCTTCCACATAACCTAAATCCGTATCATCATCTAAAAGAACATGAGCACCACTAGGAGAAATAAGTTTTAAGATAGTATTACTATTATGACTGGACTCTTCTGAAAATATTTAAAGCACATAAGTGGAGACACTAAAAACCCCACACCTTTCTTCCATTTAAGCAGTCAGACAGACTGAACAAAACTGTAGGGTTTTTCTGTCTGTCCACAGCAATGACAACATGTTCCATTTGTCAAAATTAATAGAAGTCTAGGTAAGGACTTAAATACTCAAGAAGGGCACCTTATGGTTTGGTTTTTTTTCAGTCACTGACAGACCATGCTTTTTTCTTTTTTTCTTCTTTTTTGTCCCCCCCCAAATGCTGTGAATACTATTGCTAGAAAAAATACTACAAAAGCTAACTTGCCATGTGATTTAAATAAAAACATTAGTGGAATCATGGAAGAATTAAGAATCACTGTTCACTCAGGACCCAACTATGTAAGAGAGTGCTCTTAGTGAGACAGCAATGTTGCCAATGTCTTTAAAATACAAACCCAATATTGTGCACAGACTCAGTTCTGCAGCAGACTGAAACTCATTTACCTGTCCTTTAACTGAACAGTAGCTGAACATATTATCCTGCCACTACTCTGCAGCTTCCTCCCTTCACAACAGCTGTTTCTTTGAGTATTTGAGACTCAAAATCATTATATTTAAAATATGGGTCTTTGGTAATCACAGACTTTCTCCACCCTCAGAAAAACATAATGCTGAGCATTAAGCTCTGACTGTGAAGTTCTACTATTGAAGGGATCAGGTAGAAGATTCAGGAGGATAACCCACACTTCACCCTCTTTAAATGTGGCATATTAGGCTTTTTATGGTTTGGGGTTTTTTTTAATCAAAATAAATACCACTCAGAATAATGCTTTTGCTGCAATTACCTGAATTTCACAGAGTTTTACATTTACGTCTATCATAATTCAATTAAGTTTGACAGAGATAAATCATGTTGGAACACTGCATTGTCTTTTACCTGCAGTCCACTATGCGACCTTGATGATAAAAGGAATTTGGGATAATTTCTCCTTGAACTTGACCAACTCGTGGAACTTTAGTAAGATTAGTACAGAGCAAAAAGCCACAGAAAACATCACTGGAAAATGAAAACATAAATCAAAATATTTAGTGGAGTAATATGAGGTAAACTTACAAAAGAGCAAGTCTGGCAATGGTGTTGCTGATCACAGTAATATATTACCATAAGCCACATGAAAGACTTTCAGAGTGCAAGCCTGGATATAAAATACTATTTTTTTTACATGACAAGAGGCAGAAACAAGTAATCAATCATTCCAATGTACCAATGAATGCTCACATGAACACAGAACATGTCTGTGCTCTAAGAACAATGCAGTACAAGTAAGAGGAGCCAAGCTGTACAAAGTTTTGTCATCTTAGGCTAAATTGCTTTTCCCTCTCTCTGGCAGCTTACACACCATATGTTAATGTCAAGTTTGAATTTTTAATTGAATTTTATTTCCCTTGCAGGACAACAGAACCATAACAACAATTGTTAGTGTGCAGTTGTTTGTGCCCAAATTTTGGTTAAGAATCTGCTTCTTTTAATGTTATTTTATATCTGCATATATTTAAATTTATTTTAAGATATACAAGATATATTTTATATCTTCAATAGAAGGATATCAGCTAATACTGACTGTCCTAAGTTACAGAAGCAGCTGGATGAATGTTGGAAATTGACCTTGTTAAAACTGAAAAAAATGTAAATAGCCCTTCAGCCACATCATTGTCTTGCATCTCTCTACTAACAAAGAAAAGTTTTTATAGAAGTGAGGAGTTCAACATACACATTAGAACAACACTATCCTCATCTAAACATTAAAAAAAAATCCATTAAACTACTCCTTTCCTTGTGATCCTACCTGAAAAGTATTAAAAAAAAGCCACTATACAAGCATCAAATAGTCAAAGAAGAAAAACATTATTCCAAAACTGAAATTTGTATGTACGTAATTAAAAATTACAAAAAAGAAGTAAATCAGGAGAAATTTAAGTCTATCCAGTAATGATCATTACCTTGAAAAGTAAATTTAATCAAATATTCATCTAGTAATGATCACATGGAAATGAATGAGGTCTTTTCTCTATAGCATCCAAATGTCTAATGGGCTTCTCTGATCAAAATAAAGGTTGGAACGAACTTGAAGCAGCCATAATCTGGTGACAATCCCAGAGCAAGTGAATAAAGTGTGTTTTTGCAGCCTAATTTATCCCTGCCAAGGCTGAGGTGGTTCTATGTTATGAACTTGTGACTTTTTATTGTCTTGTCCTTCAGCTCCTCTGAAATAAATAAAGTCACAGTATATTATTCTGAAAATCTAGAATTCTTTATAAGAGTATTGCTGAGTCATTAGTAAATTTTTCGGAGTGGAACTTTTTCAATATGCAAACCTTGTGAGGGAAAGAAGATTCAAAATAATGCAAAACAAACTGCTGAAACATGCACGAAAAAGTAGAAAAAGTAGATAATATTAAACTATTACCAATCTATTTAAATTCCAAATAATCTCTCCCAAACTGAACTTACTGTTTGCTGCACTGAATCCATCGGTCTCCATCCTTTCCACAGTTTCCTTTTGTTGTGCCTTCAGTATTGAGCTTTTCATAACAAAATTTGTCAGATCCTGAAGACTCTGTTGATGAAGAAAAACCAAACATGCAACACTGGCAACATGACAGCTTTGAAACCTGCATAATTTATTGCAGCAGAACTCTATAATTTTTTTAATACAAAACATCAATCTAAACACACGTGTATGTGCACAGATGGTATTTTCCAGTGACTACAAGGGAGAACAGGCTAAACTGAAATACCTACTGAAATGTTCAAGATTTACTCTGAACGTCTAAAAAAATGTTGCCTCCACAGTGTCTGTATTATAGCCTGCATATGAAATTTATCTGTGGTCTCATTTTGTTCACTTTATAACAGTTACACATAGATTTAATCTAGTTGGCTTTCACTGCAATTATTCCTGATCTGCATTTCAGAAGATTTTATATAGGACATTTATGATAAGCATGTGTTCTGACATCAACTCAATGTTTATTTTATTCTATTTTTCAGATGTTCACAGGAAACCAAATTTGAACAGCCAAAGTGTAATTTATACTTATTTTTAGGAGTAGAATTCTGAACTAATAGGTTTTAAACCCATAATTATTTACTAAAGAGCTCATTTTTTTTTCTAAAAATGAAATTTTAAAAAAAAAAAAGAGAAAGCACAACAATTATATAGAGGAAAATAAACTAATAATACAGAGTGGCCTCAGTGGCCATTATGATTAGACAAAATGCACAAGAACACACTAAATGCCAGAGTACAGGATGTCCTGGTAGTTCTACACTGCTGAATTGTCTCAAAGTCATTACACAGAACATTCAGCCCCTCTCTGCTACAAGCAAAGCCCATTGCAATTGCAATTCTATTTTACTCAACACCTCTGGACTTAAGTCCATACTATGCATATTCAAGTTCACACCAGTGTATTAATTTTCCTGACTTGGAGGACAGTATAGGAAGGAAAGGCAAGGTGAAGCAACTTCAGCATGAACCACTGCTGGGATAATGGAACTGGTGACTGTCATAAAAAAAAAAAAATCCCAAAACATCTGGTTTTGAACTGTACCCAAAAAATCCTCAATCCCCTCCCTCCCCAGGAGCATTTGCTGCCCTCCCCTGATCTGCAGCCACATCATGCCAGAACTATCTCACTGACACCACTGCCAGACTCAGAATTCCACTTGGCAATCAAGCCAGTCTCCCACTGCAGTCTACTCACTCTACTGATCAGAAAACTTTAACTTTGAGTGACAAGAACAAAAAATGAAAATATTAAAAATCCAGAGCAAAGGCAGGAATGAACTAGAAATAAAATACATTTAAGGTAGTTAAAGTCAACCTACTAGATCCCCAGATATATTTGCACTGATTATCTCTTGTCTTGCATTCACCGTTGTAGCAACGACCCTAAACAAAGCACAATATGTTAGCAATGAGAACTGAAAACAACATCTTCTTCCCCTCCCACAAGTGTCTCATTTTCACTCTTCACATGCATGTTGGGATGTATAATAGATTCCATGAATTTGGGTAGATGAAGTAGACATTTTGGCCCAGATTCCCAAAGCCAGTTTGTGTCCCATACTACTGACATTCAAGCAGTTGCTTTATACCTTTACATAGTTGTAAAGAACTTATTAACATGGAGTGTAGTAAAATATCTACATGTAAAATGTAGACATACCAAGTGAATTTCACTCCAAGTAGAAATTACTACTATTCACAGAGTGCATAAAACACAAGCAACATTGATGTCTAAGTGATTAAATTTATGAAGAATTATGGAATACAGGATTTTAAAAAATCAATGCCAAAACAGAACAAGAATGTGTATTTGGTTGATTTCTGTTTGATGATGCGTAGGGATTTTAAAATATTGCATACCTGATTAGAATCACAGGCATACCCATCTTGTTTATGAAGATTTGGTGGACACTGAAAAAAAATTAGGAATCTTTTTTGTCATGTGTACTGTAATAATGCATTAGAGTATCACATATTGAATTTTACTGCTTTTAAGAAAACTGCACAACATATAAAGGGGGTTGAGAACACAATTAGTGCAATAATCTTTAGGGCTACAAATAGAAATGAAAAAATTAACATCTTGAGCCATGAAATACAAGGTTCAAGTCTAACTTCCTGCATATTCCAAGTAGTAATTAAAGAGGTGAGGTAAAATGAAAACCGATGTGTTCAGTAAGAGGATATTTGGTAGCTAATACTGGGGTCATATTTACAACGCTGCCATCCCAGGCATTTCAGTTCCACTACAACAGTGAGAAAGCACCTGGTCAGCCTACCAGTCTATTGCTTACAGAGCTTCAGGGGTTTAATGATGTTAATTGTTATGTTCTCTTGGCACTGGAAACATCTTTGGTACAAACAAGTCACTGGGTCCAGAAGCCCCAGGTTACAAAAGTAAGGAGCAGACCATTGTTAAGGTTTTTCCTCATCCAAAAGGGACCTGTGGAAATTTGGAAAGGCTATGCTGCTGCACTGGACTGTGTTAGCCAATACACTGAGGGCAGCCCTTCTGGCTCGAGAAAGCCCTTCTCTCTCTCATTAAGAATGCTCCATCTACAGAGGAAAAGATTTACAATAAAATATTGGCAATACCTACGCATTGATGTCTCAGATGATAAAATAAAAGGATATTGTTAATTTATTGGCATTTATAATTACAGCCAATGCCCAAAGAGATTATGATCTGTCTTGAATCTCATTTCTTCAAAGCTAAAAACTTGATGCAGTAGATGACTGCATCAGTTATGAAGTTCTTATATAAACTTGAAGTTTATATAAATGGAATAAATATGTAAACATTCAGTATTGAAAAGGAGCATAAATTACCTAAAGCATCAAAGTTGCTGTGAAAATGGAAAATGTACAAAATGTTGACTATTTAAAAGAACTCAAATTAAAAAAACACTTTGTTTGCTGTTGTTCCTATATTTCTGAGTACTAGCCAAATGTTTTCAGGACAGATGCATAAGATCCACAACTTTTAAAATTGTCATACATGTGCACACTCTTAAAAAACATAACACACTTTATACAAGTCTTACGAGCAGCAATTGAGGGATCTGGGGTTGTTTAGCCTGGGGAAAAGGAAGCTCAGGGGGGACCTTTTCACCCTCTACAACTCCCTGAAAGGAGGATCTAGAGACATAGAGGTTGGCATCTTCTGCTCAGGTAACAAATGACAGGATGAGAGGAAATGGCCTTAAGTTGTGCCAGGGGAGGTTTAGGTTGGATATTAGGAAAAATGTCTTCACCAAAAGGATTGTCAAACATTGTAACAGGCTGCCCCAGAGACATGGTAAAATCACCATCCCTGGAGGTATTTAAAAGATAAGTAGATGTGGCATTTAAGAACATGGTTTAGTGGTGGAGTTGGCAGTGCTGGGTTAATGGTTGCACTCAAGCTAAAAGGTCTTTTCCAATCTAAATGATTCCATGCTTTTGTACTCCATTAGCTATAATTTTCTATAGTTCTATTTTAAGCTACTTTATTTCACAAAATCTTAGTGTTATTACCTTTGAATACATTCACATTTGCAGTGTATTCTTATTATTTAAGTTACAAACCAGGCAAAGAGTAAAGAAGGATGCTTGACACAAATATTATACACAAAATCCCAAGAGTTATAAAAACCAAATAAACCTAGAGAAGTCATATTTTGAGTCCACCTAGATTATTGTTTTCATGAGTTTACAACAGTTTATACTCCATTGTTACATCATCATTTTGGGCATATGACTGTGCAGTTTGTTAATACAATTTTCCTGTTCAATGAATACCAAAAAAAGAGTTCAAACAAACAACAGTGCAAGCAGAGAACGTTTCTGCACACATACCTGTCCAGAATCCCCAGTGCAGAACTCTGCAATGTCACACTCATTCACTGCATATCGACAGTCATAGCCTCGTGGGAAAAACTAGAAAATGAAAAATACAGTTCAGCACTAAGATTACAGCTACATAAGTTGCTCCTTTTCCTTCTACCTAAAACACACTTTGAACTTTAATAGGCTGCACGTGACTGCCATGGACAACTGAAAAGAACAACAGCAACACTCACAAGACACGATGTATTACAGCAGGGTCCATCACTACAGTGAGCTCCATTAGAAAGAGAGCACTTCTTACAACAGTCTGCATAGCATTCCTGAAGAAAACATTAAGCAAAAAGTTTAGTCTTCCATTTCAAGCAAGTCTTTTTTCCTCACAATCTTTCCAACAACAAACTATTACATACCAGCAGACAAAGGATTCAGTTTAGCATTGATAATCTGAAATTATCAGCTGGAAGAAGCCTTTGCAATACTCAAATACTAAAGGGAAAACAGTGACATACAATGCTATAGTAACACAGGGATTCTGAAGCCTGTGCCAAATTCATGCTGCTTAATTAAATTGTATTCAGTGCAGAAAAAAAACCCCAATCTAATTACAGGTGCAATTATATTTAAATACTAGAACTAGGACTCAAATCTAGAGGGCAGATTTTTGCATAATTATTGGAGTATTTCTGCACTAGAGAAGAAAATGACAGTTTACTTGTTCTGTCTGAACACAGGCACCCATCTCTCAAAGTATCCCTAAGGAGTCTCCCACTCCAGACATGCTCTCCAGGAAAAGCAAAGGGGGAAGCACTTCTCCTGTGCAACTCAAAAACTGCTGGGACACAGCTGTATCTTGTCATTGGTACAACATGGACTGTGCAGAGGACACTGTCTTTGCACTCACTGTCATTTGAAAAAATGTTTTTAACACAGGCTTTTAACGAAATTGTTCCCAAACAGGCAAAACAAATTCATTTCCATAACCTTTCCCCCTTTCCTTACCAACCACTTAATTTATCTTAAGTAATATAATAATTTATCTTAAGTAATATAATAATAATTTATCTTAAGTAATATAATAATGTTAATATATTTTGTAAGAAAGCGTGTGAAGCAATGTATAACTCTACTTGCCATTCGGAAACCGCAATCACATTCTTCTCCTGCTTCTACATATCCATTTCCACACTCAGTGACTTCAAACAGCTGAAAGAAAAAGGCCCCCACCCCAAAGTAAGAATAAAACCAGTGTCAAGTGACTTTTGTGTCATGCACAACCCGTTCCTTTGATGCTACACAAACGAGCTGTCCCAGACAATGCACGTGCCGTGCCTCAGCGATGGACAGGCGGCATGGTTTTCAAGTACTGCTGCTCAATATAATTTTTCAGACATGAAAGGTGTTCAGCTAAATCACAGGAATGCTGGTCCTCTTTAGAAGAATACTGACCTCAGAAACCCATGATAAATAGAGAGACACTACAATAATATTTAAGGGCGATGACATTTGAACTTCTGTTCCATTAACTCCCAGTTTTCTGATAAATCCCTCAAAAAAACCAGTCCACAATATCATCCCTGGGATCTACTCAGGTACCCACACCTGCTCATGCAATGAGCTGCTGTCTATTCCTGTGCAATGTTTGTGCATGAAAATAATAAATATTAAGAAATACTGCCAAAAGGAAGTTCTATGTGCCTTATTAGTAAGCTATAAACAACCACACAGAGATAGTACTAAACAGCTAATCCTAAAACCACATACACTACAGATAAATCCTGCAGTTCAAGACGATGCAGATTCTGTACTGGTTTCACAGATCATAATTTTTATTAAAGATACATTTCAGTCTTGTCACAGAAGTAATTCTGTAAGAAGCTTGTTTGTTTTCAATATAACTCTGATTTAAAAATCATATAAGAATATCAGGAATCTCCAATTTAATTGGGATATTAGTAACAGAAACATTAACTAGAACATGGTTGAAATGAGAAGTTAAGAGTTAAAATGTGAACAGAAATCAAAGGGTGAAAGATATGAGTAAACCTTTCTGCATGGGCTTAGTGGAAGTAAAGCTGTGGAGAATCATTAAGATATGAAATAACATAATACAATACAAATTATATATAAACTTGTATGGAATTCTTTGGTAGTTTTGGTTGAGGCAGGGGGGATCATAATGCCCAATAAAAAAGAAATAAAACATTTCACTTTTGTTGTATAAAGCACATAAGTAATCAACAGCACCTACAATTTTGGGTGCCAGAAGCAAAACAATACTGAAGAAATATCCATATGTGCTTTTCTTCACTAGCAGTGTTGACAGGATAAAAAAAATTACCTTCTCTTTTTTTTTCCCCCTCTGTAAGCTACTGTTTCTACAACACTCTGGTGCAAACAACACGATCTCTTACTCTGAAACTGAAATTCATTTCTCTATCAAACAAGAAAATTACAGAAGACACGCAGGCACACACGAACTTCCTATAGCAATCAGGAACTATTTAATGTTTGTACATGTGAGAGCATAACTCAGGTTATAAATCAAAAAATGGCCTCATGGTCACTGTTTAAACAATTCTGTTTTACTTACCTAAGGATTAAACACACGATTTTCTACCTTACCTCCTGACCTCCAAGTAACAGGATTCTAAACATTGTATGGTTATTTTCCCCAAAGTACTTCAAAGCCGTGAAGCACTGGCAAAGATTATATATAAAGATAATTCAACCATTTCCCCAGGAGCATTTTCCCCAACATAAATCAGGTTTTTATTCTAGATAGAGTCAAGCTGACAGCTTCTTCACATTACTTTGCCCGACAACTATCATTAAAAACTTAAGCTGTGTTTCTTCTGTTTCCCTACTTACTCCTTTGTGTAAGAATTCTTGCTTTCTTATTCTATAAGCAAAGATTGCCACCCTGGGAAAAGATTCAAAACCACTTGCACAAGCAAATTTTTTTTTAGTTAATTGTGCAAGGTGATGGTCCACCAAAGGGTACAGCACGGTAAACAGAACAGTCTAATAGCCTCATGTGGTATTAAATTCTACAAGGACAGCAAGTTTGACACTATGATTAAATAGAATGTTAATACTTTGGATTGCTCTTACTTGGCAAAAAGAGCCACATGGAATATTTTTATACTACTCAGCTTTAGAAGAATGTCATGCTAACTTTGTCTTAGAAAAAATTATGACCTTGGTAAGCTTTTAGGCAAAAAAAGCAATGGTACAAGTAAACAGCTATGAATTACAGAGTTTGCTAGATGTAATGAAATGAATTTAACGTTGAGAACAACCAAAAGTTACTACTGTCTATAGGAAATCAGCTATGGATTTTCATTTCCTAATGTGGTAACTGACATTCTTTTTAACCACCTCAGACACAAAGTCCAAGAATTGAGTGTAGGTGGAGCATAAACTATGATCACACTTCTAGATTTATTTTGCACTATTTCCAGCTTAATAAGTAGTGCATTTATGCTCAATGTGATATTTATCATTATTTGAGTATGAAGAATTATGGAAAACAAGTTGCATTCCTCTCAATATTATTTTTAAATGCCATGGGGATGAACAGTCAGCTAATTACAACCTCAAGAAAACACCCACATAGACATCTGAATAAATTTGAGAACAGATGTATGTCAGTGAAATTATTACATTTTCAATTCAATGTGTAGCAGATGTCCTGACTACCAACTTATTTATTACCTTTGTTGGCCTGTTAAAAAGACAGGCACCTCCCCCACGAAGTAAAAATTCTTTGTATTCTGCAATGCTGCATTTGGAGAATTTCCTGGAATGGTATACCCTAAAATAGCAAAGAATTAGATGAGTAAATGCCTTGAAACACCACCAGCTACTAGAAAGGGGCAAAGGGGTCACAATATTTTTTAATACTGTAAATCCCAGTTTCTTACAACCACTATGTGCAACAGTATGACAGCTCAGTCTTATTCCCAAACAATAAAGTCAGAACAAAAAAAAAATTTAAAACATTTTGAATTTTTATATTTCTACTTTATGAATGTATAGTATTTGTAGCTTTTAAACTTCTTAATAAGATAACCCCACATTACCAAAGTAGTTACTATTCACCCTTTCTATTGAATGCATACTGCAGGATCCTCTCAGGTTTGTTTTTAGCACCTACAAGGTGCTACAGGAAGAGGTTTCACAGCTTAATGCAGACTGGTAGAAGAACAATTTCATCCCATTTTCTTCTGTCATATTTACTAATCTCATTTCATGTCTCCCTAGTTCTTACACTGGAAGAAAGAGTAATCATTTTGTTCATGGTGTTAAAGACTTCTCTTATATTTTCTCAACTCCATTTTTCCCATTTCTCAACTCCATTTTCAGACTACTGAAAATTTACTTTATTAGTAATTTCTCATTCAGAAATTGTCTGATATATTTATTGGTCATGTTTAGAGATCTAGGAATGAGATCTATTCACACTATTAAAGACTGGGGTAAACCAATCTCCATTCCTTTCCTAACAGTTCACTACTTCTGAACTGTTTTCCCACTGAATTATGCCATACAGAAAAACTGTCTTCTGACACTGATGGAGTTAAGAGAAAAGGCTTTAAAGTGCAGCTAATTATTCACTCATTTCATTAGTCAGTCCTTTTTCAGCTTCTGCTTGACCATCCTCTGCTCCTGACTTTTGTTTACTGTTAACCTTTCCTACAGAGGCTTATTACATAGCCTCTTCTTCTGATATTTCCATCCAAGACCAATACTTTGATCAGAGTTCACCATGTGAAGGAAGCCAGTATCTATTCTGATCAATGCCTTACCTTGGATTCCAGCAGCAGATTTATGGATTGATTTTCTGCTGCATTCATACAGTGGCTGACAATTATAAGTCTACAGGGAAGCCACAAAGTAACTCTACAGGAGAACCGATTTCCAAATACCATATGAAGAAACTCAGCTCCTTCTCTCTTACTTGTAACTAATTTTCTCCATGATTTTTGCAATCAAGCTTCCACAGTGAGCAAGATTCTGACAGGAGGTGATTTATAAGACTCAAACCCCTATATTTCAGAAGTTATCATTGTCTAATCAATTGCTTACAGTACAGAGAGAAGAATCTTTGGCAGTGTGTGAAGGTAGAGAGCAATGAAATTCCTCCCATGTAGATGTGCTTTCCTCTCAGACTTCACTGACCACATAGCTAAGGATTGAGTTCCAACTGTGCCTAGTTTTTCATTTATTAGCATTAAAACACATGGATAAAACCTAATGCGTAAATATTTGTCATAACAAACTATGAACTCATTCCAGAGCCCTCAGTTACTGATATTTATGACATACCCTGTTTCCTCCATGATGCAACCACCCCAGGATTCAGTGCAGTCACACTCTTCTCAGACAAGACCAAAATACAACAGAAAAGGAGAGAAGTTATAAATATGCTTACAATATATATATGCTTACAATAAATATGCTTACTCACTAAAAAAATGGAGCTTGACTAATTATACAAAGATCTGATGGTTGCTTGGCTGAACAGACTCTAACCCCAAAAAGGAAACCAGCCCACTTGAAGACATACTAATACATTAAATAAATGTGGTACTTTCAGATTACCTTATCTGCAGGTTCTTAAGACTCAACACAGTTTCAGGCAGTACAGAAAGCTAAAATAGTTGGCAAGGTTCTTCCCTCCATGCCCTCAAAACAGGCAGCACAAGGCTGTGTGCAGAACACATTATATTGATGACTTTAAATGTTCACATTTCCTCCTCTCTAAAAATACAGAATACCCTGAAAGAGGATTGTTATTGGACAGTCCAGGCTTTTTCCCTTTGGCATAAAATTATTAACAGTAATATGTGAATCAGCCAATCAAACATTCATTCAAAAAAGTAGTTGAATGAAAATGGATTTACAGTTTACTTACAGCTATAGCATGTAAGTCAACAGTGACCAAATTCATAACATAAAAACAGAAGATCAGCATGTTATGGTTGGTGAAATAGATGCTGCAAACTGCCCATAAAAATGATCTACCAAAGATAGATGTACTGTAGTTACTACTGGAAACCCAGAGTTCCTCCATGGAAAATATTCACAGATTATTTATATGGTTATTTCTACTCTCTCCGGGTCTTTCATTAATCTTTCTCTCTAAAGGGCACCCTTAAGCCCTTTAAGGACACTAAGCTATCATATTAAAAAACCTCTATCTTTCAGTTAAAAAATATTCTGATTTCCAAATTGTATGAACTCTGTTTTACCTGTAATCAAAAAACAATTATGTAGAAAATATTTTCACAATTTGCTAGTTTACACAATTCAAAAACAATGCCTTACAAAACAATATTCCTACGCATGGTTTCCTAATTCACAGATTTTTGAAGTGATTCCACAATAAAGTCAACATTATCATTCACATTTTTAAAGAGGAAACAAAGAGAAAAGGTAGCCAAACTGCTTACAAAATGCAAGTGAAAAGCCAAACAATTTTTTTGAGCCTTGAAAAGGGCTTTGCAGCAGCTTTTGTACCAACACTCTACACGTGTTGAGGTCACACAAATCTGGTCTGGCTGTGAAGTAGCAAGGCAACTAGTTGAGCAAATGTCACACTGGACTAGGTTACAACTCCTTACCGTTTCTTCACTTGTTAAGTCACATATTTTTTCATTTTAAGAAGTTAGCAATTGTTCTATTGGATTTTACAGATTTCATTATGATAGAAAAGGAGTTCTAAATTAAATTAACGGTGTTTTTACCAATATACCTTTGAATATTGGTTATGAATATAACCTCATGACACAGGACATCACTGAAGTTATTGCAAAACATCACTGAACTGGCTGCTCCTATTTTGGTGAAGCTGAAATTTTACTACATATATTTCCAAAAGCAGCAATTCTTGTTCTACAGTTACAGCAATTTTGGCATTTCTTTCAAACACAATAAAGGAAGTGCTTATGTATTTAGCTAAGGAAGACAACAGAAGACTCCATGTACATACTCGGTTTCCTGGCAGCTGGCTCCCATTGTATTCCAAGATTCTGAGCAAGACTTTGTGCTAGTTCCTGTGCCATGGGCAAAGGGAGGCCATACTGCATTCCAAGAGGAGAATAATTATAAAAAAACCAAAAACCCATTAGTTATTGCAATGAACACTACACTGGCTCAATTCTGGCTTACCCCATACCTACTACTTCAATAATTCAATATAATCAGTCACAATTATATGTGCATATAGGAAAATAAACTCAATAAAGTACACAACAGATAAAATATTCCTCTCCTAATCTCAGGTAATCTCTCCCCACTGGTTAATCTAAAGAAAGAAGTCTATTTGATATATATATAGTACAGTTCTGTAATAGTAGGGATTTAACCCATGTGAAAACAGGAGAATTTCATTATCAATTTAACACTGCACTGAGGGAAAAAAAAACAATAGTGAAAAAATCAACACACAGGGACAATTTGTTTTCTAATTTCAATGTTAAAAATTTCAGGAAGAATTACATGTCATCGGTACCTCAGAAGATCAAGTGTCTCACAGTGATATGACAAAAAGATATTAACTGTGTTTCAGATATTCCTGTCTGAGATTTTTGGGTCTAAATTTCTGTCAAATATAATAAAAGCCAATTTAAGTTCTTTTTAAGAGAATAATGCAAACAGGAGAAATGCTTTCTAAAAAGAAGAGCACTCTGAGCAGTAGTATGCTGATGAGCAAGCAGGCTGGCTGTGAGAATCCTAACATTTTAATATTTAAGTTCTCTTTAAAGCCCTGAATACTGAAACATACAAACTCTTGAGATTATAATGTAGAGATTCTACTTTATTTCACTTTAGTCATGAAAAAAAAAATTACCTCATTCACTCCTACTCCTCTGGCCACAGAGCAAACCCCTCCAAAGTAACTTAAGCTGCTCCTTTTGTAATGAAATGTCACATTCCTTACAAACAAATAAAAATGAAGAAAATATAACACATTGACATTGGGCACCAAGAGCTTATTGAAAGACCATACTTGCACACATGCCATGATAGATTGCAGGTACCTTCATCTACTTCTAGCATAAAAAGCAACTGCAAGTTTACAAACAGAACACCAACACTGAAAGAGGTGATTATATACTAGTTTTGACAAAAATACTAATTTTCTCTTGTAGACCCAGAATCAGTCTTAACCCACAAACAAACCAAGCTAAGAAAGCTTAAGTGCCAGACTCCTAAGACAATAGAGTGATAACATTCCTTTTAAAAGTTAACAATATGTTCCAATTTATGACCTGTCAGGAAGGAATTCTGTTCTGAAATGTATCAGTATTGAGAACTTTTTAAACTATGATCTTAATCCAAACCAATTTAAGTCCTAGCTTCAACTCCAAATGAAGAGACTGAGAAGTATACCTAAATGGAGAGTAATTTAATACTGTGCTTTAACCCTGCCTCCTTTCTTTTGTTGTTAATAAGCCCCAAATAATTTAGTTAAGTAACCTGGAAGATCTAAATTATTCAATAAAACACCTATAAATTACTATGAATGATACCTATTTTAACTTCAGAGTCATAATAACAAACCTACACAGCCTACAAACAACCTACAGTGAGCGTGCATGGTGTATGAATGACCTAACCTTTGAAAATTAACGGGGTCTTTTTTAAATGACAGGATACTCCATACAGGTATGTACTTGTTTTTCAGAACATTCTAACACCCATCAGAACTTTCAGATGCTTACAGCCAGAGGCTTTACAACAGACAGGACTGTAGTAAGGGCTGAGCTTGACAGGCACTTCTGGAAATGGTCTAGTTTATCACCCCAGCTGCAAGGAGGCTCAGCTGGAGCACAGCATGTTGCACTGGCTTTGGAAAATCTCCAAGCATGGGCACTCCATAGCCTCTCTGTTCAGCCTGTTCCAGCATCTGACTACCTTCACAGTGAAAGGGGTTTTTTTCCCCATGTTTAAATGGAATTTCCTGTATTTCAGGTTGAATTTGGTACCTCTCACCATGGCAAACACTTCAGCATGTGACACAAAACACGCATTGAAGTCACTAAGCGTGCTTGTCAGCAGCACTTTGCCTATATTATGAAGAACATAATCAGCATTGTATTGCAACACCTGTAATGAGGAAATTCTTCATCCCCTATTATCTTGTTCTGCAGAAGATGAACTACAGGAGAATCCCATGGAAGACATTAATTACTCCATCCTCACAGTATGTCATGCTGCTAGGAGATGGCTTAAGATCTTTATGCTGCACAGGGGAACACATTTCCTCCTCTTTGCTTATAATGCCATGAAGTAAAATAATACTTGCTCAAGGCTGAAGTCGTGCCTAGTGATGCAAGTGGTATTTCCCCTCAAAATGCATTGTGTGTCAGAACAATTCATTACAGCTCTAAAGGAGAAGACCTGCCACTAACAAATCATCACTGCAGCTACATGTGTGAATAAACGTACTCACTGGAACACTCTTTGGTAACACATAATCCTGTCAGCTCTGCCCTCTCCTGATGCTAACTGGAAAAGCAGTACATTAAACATCCGACTGGCAAAGCTAAGTGTCCTTAAGGGCTCATCAAAAGACACTTCAAATGTGACACTGTCTCCAGGTTGCAGACATTCAAGTATCATTATAGATCTGTATATCAACATGACCACGGTATATACTGCACATATTAAAAACAGGTGTTAAATATGGATTGAGCTTCCTAAGGAAGGCAGAGGTTGACTGATACAGAGAATATTAAGCAAAAAGTATGAAAGAAGAGACAAGTAGACAAAAGCAGTAGACAGGAAATAACATTCTAAGCCCCTGCAAAGGGTACATACGAGAGCAGGTGCACAGCATCAGCGTGCTGCTTGATGTAGTGCTGCCGGTACTTGGAGAAGTCGTGGAGCATCTGCAGAGGGTCAGGGTGAATATTTATGCGATCTCTGTCTGTCCAAGTCTCCACAGCAACGAGAACCACCCTGGTGTTCAGCTGTTCCTTGTATATCTGAGGGCAGAGACAGGACAGGCACAGGAGTAGAACACTGGGTCAGACATGCACAGTTAGCCAGTAAGAGTAAAGTGGAAGGACAGGAGGGATAAAGCAGGAGGAAAACATGGGGAAACAGTTAGCTGGTAATGCCTTGCATTTCCTAAAAGCTAATATTCTAATCAACTTTAATTTTATGTTTTAGATGGAAAAAACCAACCCTTGCTGCTCTTTTTCTTTTTTGAACCACTCCATTTTCTTTAAAATTCTCATGGAAAATAATTTTGCCTCTGCATTTTGCAGAAAACCTGTACAAAAATCTGCTAAGAATAAATGTAAAGGCACACAGGGTGATCTGAAAGAAAAAGAAAAGACCGATCTCAAAGGCAAAAAGTAGCCAAAGACAATTTTAAAGTTGAGATTAAATAATTTCTCTATTTTCCAATAAATCCAAAATTTAATTAATGCTTGATTTCCATTTATGTAGTATGATCACTTAATTCTCACATTGCTTGAGTGGAATTAAGTAAAAATATTCATTTTCTATAAATTTTAATGTTACTGTAGCAATAGACAAGGAAAGAACAATCGGGCCTCAATAATAACAAAACAGTTTTAAAATATGCATTTTAACAGGGTACATGATACTGGATTCTGACATTAAACTGCTGCTGTCTTTAGGTTCAGTTCAAATAATGTCAAATTTTAATTACTAAGGTTATGAAGAACTTGCAGATCTATAAAAGATGCATTCCTTATTCACCCTGACCAGAAACCCCGTTTTGTATCAGGGCAGCATTATCCTTATTAAAAAGTCAATGTATAATATTCAGCTTAGGAAAAAAAAAAAGACAAATATAAAAATGAGAGATAGCAACCAGCTGAGCTCAGTTTTGTCCAAGACCTTTGAAGGAAAAGAGTATTAGCATGCTTGAATCTGAGGCAGACAGGCTGAGAACACACACAGGAAATGGTTTACAACATGAGAAAAACCAGTAAAATTAAACCACCTGAAATGACATAGGGGTGGGTCAATAAAGACTTTACTTCTGTTTGCTGAGAGGGAAATTGTATTTCCTGAAGCAGACAGCAACAAAAGAATGGAAGAGGAGGCAGAGACCCTGAAGGCCTCTGAAAGCCAATATCCTTCCGCCAACAATAAATCAGTAAGAAATACAGCCCACACCCTATGGACACAAAGGAATAACAAGGCAGAAAGTTCTAATCCTTTTCATGGTTTATTTAAAGAAAAAGCCATTAAGATGTCATTTTGTAAGATCGCTATGAGGGGAATGAACTCTACACAAGAATGAAGTTCAATGTTTCTGCATACACACAGATAAAAATGGAAAAAAACAGATATAATAGGGAAAGAAAAGACCGATGAAATAACTTCTGTTAAAATGCAGAAGAAAGACAAAGAAATAATAATCAGATGAGGAAAAAAATAAAGATGCCACCTTTTCTTTGGGAACATACAATTGCAGAAATACTACAATTATTTACATTTTTATCTCCTCCAGTAACTTTTCGTTAGGCTACTGGCATTTTCAGATCATTACAGAAAAATATTCCAAAAGACTTCTGGTATTTCATGTAGCATAAATATATTCATCAGAATTTTCAATATATCTCCAGTACACTTTCTATGTAAGAACAAGTACTGCATTGTTTCCTCCAAACCAAACAAACTGTTGACAATGTTTTGCACTGCATCATATCACACAGTTCCACAGGTATCAATAATGTCACATGGAAAAGGGACTCAGAGTCAGCATTTGGTAGCCTTTGTATTCATCACTACTAGAGAATCTATCCTGTTTTCACTACAGACAGAGCTCTGAAATGCATGTGATCATTATATGTGTATCAAAAAGAGGAAAAAAAAACCAAATTAATTTTCCCACAAATATTACTTTTAGTTCATATGCCTTTGCACATTACAAAGTTATTCTAAATTTAGTCACAGATACAAGAATGGTGTCTGTGTCACTTCCACCCATTTATAATGTACTACAATGGCATTTTGTTGGTTTTTAAGCTATAGATAAAGATTTATGAAGGAGATTTTTTCACTCATTCTCACTTTTTCTCCCAATAGATATATGTATCCTTTGTGAGCTCTACTTGCAGTTTCAGTCACTTGTGGTTAGATTTGTTTTACAAATCTAAATTTGATTAAAATCTCATTATTAATTGGTAACAGATACTGAAATCACCCCTGCCAAGGGTGATTTCTCTGACAGCTGCAACCTTTAAGCAAAATGCCACAGATAATTTGGTAGTTTCTTGTACATTCATCCCGGGCTACTCTTCTGCAGAGGAACTAGAAATTACACTTTCAAGTGTAATTGAAATTTGGTATCTGAAAATGATAACATTTTTAATACAGTGCTAAAGCAGAAGTCAGTGAATCAGTTTTCAGAAGAAACATTGATACTTACAGCATCTACAAGGTTTACCACAGACTTTGCAAAATTGTTTGTGTATGCAGTTGAAGAACGGTGCCTTTTGAACTAAAAGAAGAGAAAGCAGAACACAGTGAGAACTTAAATATTTATTACTAATTCTTTATTTTTACAGCATGAAAGAAAAATTAATATTTTAAGAAAGCAAGGGAAAAACTCAAAAAACTTTTCAGATCAGAGCCTGTATCTCATATTCAAGGATCTCTGGAGGATAAAGGAAGCCATGTATGATAGACAGTCTTTCCTACCTGTAAAAGGAGCATTTATCCACAAGAAATACTTTGTTTAGAATCAGAGTTCAAATGTTTGAGACAAAATTACAGGTAAACATGATATAAACATGAGCTCAAAATTGAGAGGATGCTGTACACATTAAAACTGCCTAACCTGATGAGTTACATATCAGACTGTAGTAGCCACCTTCCATTATTTCAATTATCAAGATGAAGCATTTACCACTTGTCCTGTGCACAGCTCTTTGCAAAGGCATCCTTTTCTGCAATAGCACAATACTTTTGTGACATATAGCAGTAGTTACACCAAAAGACAAAAAGGAAGAGGGAGTGCATGGTAAAAGTAAATACATATTTGAACATGAAAAGAGCTAAGGTGAATATCTTAAATTCTAACCTTTTTTTTTTTTTTTTTTTTTTAGTTTTTATAGACTTAGATGAGCTGTATTACAAGTTTTGCTTCACAACATATGTGCATGTCATTACAATGGTTTCATGTCTTTCCTCATCCTGCCTCACAAGCCCCTTCTGTTACAAATCAAATCTTTTAAAGATGCAGCTATGGTATCTGAATATGAATCCATATGATTTTCAAGAAACTGTAAAATTATAAACCAAGATTACATTACACAGTATGATTTGCAGATAGGAAAAGTAGGTCTTCAAAATTTCACAGAAAATGAATGTGAAATTAAACAGGGGAAAAAGTCATTATCCAAAAACTCTTACTAATTTCAACTACTTGTTAAAAGCAACAAGTCTCATTGCCTCACAGTGTTCCATGAAAGTGTCAGCTATTCTCTCTATGAAACACAGTACTGAAAAAGAGGCTTTGGAACAAGAGGGCCTGACTCTTCTCTGAGCAGCTGAGTTGCTGCTCTCAGGTACGATGCTAGTAGGTGCCTAGGATGTACACTGGACATTATACCACGAGATTGCTCCCCAGAGAGCAAGGACAGTGGGGAAGGGGGAAAGGGTGGCTTTGGCTTTTTGTTTTGAGCCAATCCAAAACCTTTCCAGAAGTGGAAAGGTAAAATAATATGCTTTGGAAAATGTTCTTGGTTTTCAAGAAAATATTAAAATGCTAAAATCAATAGCAATGTGCCACATAATGTGGTTAAACACAGATCCTAAAAGAAATTAATCTAAACCAGTAAAAAGTGCAACAGCCTAACGAAATATGTTGAGATGTCTTTATTGCTAGAGGAAAGAAGATGTGAAAAAACACAGTATTAACCATTTAACACAATGATCAAAGAGGTTTAAGATACTTCTTCCAACGAAGACCTTTGCTGCAGGGGAAACCTGCCCTCTCCTGGTAAGCAGAAAACCTTGAAAGTACATTTAGTGAGCTCCTGGATTGGCAGGCTGAGACTCCTAACTGTGAACATTTCCCTAAGTATGTCTGCTTTATTCTTTGAAAGGAATTATTATCTGCTTCTAAGTCACTGATAACTATGAAGCAAAAACTCTTGTGCTCTGAAGTGCTAACAAATAAAGCATGAGGGGAGACAACAGTGTCTGTAACAGGTGTAGTGAACAACTTTAAGCACATCAGTAATACAAGAGGCCAGGGGAAAGAGGCACACATAGGAATATTTTCTCTTCATAAGGAACACTAACCACAGACATCAAACAAGACAACAGATTGGCTATAACTTCAGTTACTGTTTTAAACAACTAACATCTGAACACTCTTATAGTGTAGTTTCCTACCAGGTGGCCTTGCAGATGAAAACAGCTCAAGAAATTTCTGTCCTACATTTTCCACCCATTCAAATTCCCTCCACAGTGCTAAATTGACACAGATAAAATACAGGTTATTTTTGCCCAGACTACTTCTATGATTTATTATGCAGATGAGGGAAGGATACATTATTTGTCTATGCAGATAGATATGTATAGAGTATATATACATATCTATCTGCATAGACACATAATGTCTATATCTATATATAGATATACAGTTCCATGTCTATGCATGGAACAAGTATGAATTACTGCATCCTGTTCTGATATCTTCTATATCTTGCTCTTAAATATCATCCTTCAGTGCTGACCAAAGAGCCCACAACTCCATAAAGCACAGGGAAACTTGCAACAGGGTGAGAGACATAAAAAGCTGTTTACTGGCAAATAAAATAAGTGAAAACTATTGTATCAGCAGAATTTGATATTAAAAAAAAAGGTCTTGCTTACAACAAATATCACTTAGTCCGACTTTTTCCAGTCATCCCAAGACAAAAAGGGGAAAGAATTGGGCTTTCCTCCCCCCACCCATTCTGGGTTTTTTTTTAATGACAAACAGTTTTTGAATCAAACAAACAACTTACCTTACACTTCATTATGAATGCTGTTTATAAGTATGGAATAGCCAGGAAGAACAATCAGAGTTTTGTCTATATGTTTTGCTGTATTAAAATTTAAATTAGTAAAACGAAACTCAAAGTAACAAATTCTGACCCCTATAACTTCAAAGATAGGAGATAATTTTAGAACATTTAGTGTGTTTGTTCTGGACATAAAGGTTTTGTTGCTTTACTTTGTTGGTTACGGGCATAATAATTTATCCACATGATACCAAAGTGTTCCAGATTCATGTTTAATATATAATTGCCACAGAAAACCTCAGGTAACATTAAGCTTCATTAGGTATTATGGCCTACAGTGTGTCTTACAGTACAAATGTTAATAGCTGCTGATAAACAAAATCCTGGGCCCAAAAGTAGCTGATGCAGCACAGTGCTGCACATCAGCCTACAAACTGTCACCAAAAGGAAGATCACTGAATTGCTATACTCACCATTTTATGGTCATTGACTATCATGAGCTCCAGATATTTCATTTCTTCAAAGACACCACGAGATAACTGATGAATCAAAGAAATTCTTTGAGAAATCATGAAGATGTAGTGATTTTCAAAAATAACTAGAGCTGATTTTTATTATAGATACATATTAAAAAGATACAGTGTAAGGTATGTAAACTGGTAAACTGGGTGAGAAATGCAAGTAGGGTGAAGAATCATAGCCCCAGTAACTTAGGCTAAGAATCTGAGCCACATCATCAACAATGTTCAGGTTCTACTCTTTTTGGTTCAGTGCAGACAGCCCTACTGCTTCCCTCCTCCTTTCATTACGTACTATTCACCATAGATTTAATGAAGAAGGAAGTTACTAAAAACATATGCACCCTCAAAAATATGGTGTGGATTGTGCAACTCAGTGAAGAAATACAGATTAAGCTTCTTTAACTCAATTATTCCCCTAACTCATACATATGCGCTGAAGATCATGAGGACTGCCCACTTATATTCTCTCAGTAACCCAGTTCTGGGTGTCCTCATTTGGATTTTTGATTTAATCATGCTACTTAATGAGCCAAGTGACAATTAATCAGATATCTAAAAAGTAGCAAGAGTTCATTCAAAATTATTCTTTATTCTCAAGCAGACAAAAACCTTAAAATTCTAAAATAATATTCAGTACTAAATTTCGATTTTATTGATGCATATCATTGTTGTCCCTTTAAAAAGTTTATCAACTTTCTTCCAAATACTCTCTTTTTGAAGAAAAATATTGTTTTCTTGTTTGATAATTATATTATGTGACAATATTAAACTTCTAAAAACACTTGCTTCCTAAAGCCTATGTTCGCTTGACATGAAAAAATACAGAAATTAGTGGGTTTGGGTTTATAAAGGGTCTTAACTCAGGGTCACACTTCTACTTACTGCTCTCTTTCTTCTCCTTCTCCTAAGCCACTGCAGTTCAGACAGAAAGGGCCATTCAGAACTAGAGTCAGTCTCTGTAAAAATTACAGTTTGAGAATTTCATGCCATTCTTTTAAACTACTTATGTACACAAAAGTAGATTAAGATGACCAAAATCAGAATCACCCTCGCTATTCAAAAGCTCATTTTTTACAGTACCCAGAATACATCAAAAGTCAAGTAATTCAGAAATCTTAAAGCATGCAAGGAGAGGTAACCTGGGCTTAGAATATACACTTCTTTCCATCTCGTTGCCTCAATAACATTAATATCACTGATCAAATTTAGTGATTTTCAGAGGAAAGCTAAATACAGGTCTGTGGATGAAAATCTTACATCTGCTCTTTGAAAAATCTATATTCGTTGCAATAATAGTGAAAAAAGTCGGGTTAGTATTTATTTTTCAAGATTTTCTAAATAGTCAGCAATTTTATAAGCACTGCTAGCCTAATATTCAAATTTTCCAAGTTATATATACAATTATTTCCAATATTAAAAAACTCATAACATAAGCAAAAACATACCAAGGTCCCGCAACTGCTTGGAGGCTTGTGTTCCGTAAGTTCTTTGGATGATATGTGGCCTGCTTTTACTTTCCTGATAAGAAAAATATGTCACATTTTCTTCTAATTAATAATACCAGGTGAAAAATGGCACTTCTTACAGTATTTATAGTTTTTTATTATTTTTTCTATAAAAAGCAAGCAACCATAGTACCAATTTGGGAGAGTACTAATTCGAAGCAATTCTATCTGCAATCCTGAGCAAATCACAGAGCATCTCTGCTTCAGCAAAATGACCAGTCTACAGTACAAAAGTGTCACAGATGTCTTTAAGATTACCTTTAAAAAAATCCTTTAATAGCCTTAGCATTAGACAGCACAGATCATTTATTCCAATAAATCAAATTAGAAAGTCTATATCTGGTTGAAATGTTCCTCCCACAGATGAAAAGAAACTATTTATGAAAAAATCCTATCTAATTGCAGCAAGTTGCAAGAAACCAATCAATACACTATCTTTAAGAGGATTATTTCACCCTGTTTTATTGGTGTATTCCGCACTTTAAAAGGACAAGATTTTTAATGCATATTTTCTGTAGAAGTCTGACATACCCCAAATCATCACATTTGAGCACCTACTCTAGAAAACAGCTCCTTTCTCCTGTAACACCTCCTCTGCAGAGTCTGCCAAAACAAGTGATTCTTTTCAAAGGGTAGGGTGCTACTCTTCTGTAACTTCCATAACAAATACACAGCACACTGAAGGATAATATTGCATATACTTGCTGGATTTTATAGGGAAGGAGAGAGAGTTTTATGTAGTACCTACTATAGTTAAGATTAATCAAGCTGAATAAAGTACATGCAGAAGGCTGTGTTCAAGATATTTATCTCACATACTGCAATCAAAAAATGAGCCCCTGAAAGCTCTCTGTAGCTGCATTATTTTCAGTAGTTTTGAGAAAACGAGGCATTTCATATGTTTTCTTATCATTTAGAGTTCAATTTGAAACCTTAAGTTAGCAAATGGTATCTCACTTTTATAACCAGAACTTTTGTTCTACTTACAATTTTTACTGAAATACCACTCAGAGAGATGTCCTGGTTTCCTTTGTTCGCCCAACCAAGAAAACAGTTTAGTCAAATTTTCTTCTTCCTACTATATGGATACCCTTGTATAAATAAAGTCTTCATGAATTTACTGAGTGTGTGTTGTCAGTTTTTAGAATTACAACCTCTATGAACATGTGCTACATCAAACATAGACACACAGCACGTACTGCTGTTCCTGGGGGGACTTGATTCTTTTGGATGTAATATTTTGCCATTTCATTTATAACTTTATATAAAGTTTCATTTGTAGTCCAATAATTGACTGTCCAAATGATACCAAGTCCTCTGAATGTTGATCCATTTTCTTTGACAGTATCAGCCAATGGTTTTACAGATCTCTATTCAGACTCTAATTTCAGCTGGACAGTCACTAAAACGTATTGGTTCTGCAGCATTTTTTGTCACACACTACACATATCCTGTCATATTCTGGAGCAAGACTGGCACAGCATCTGCTATACATCCTTCAGACCAAGCAGGATACAAACCTTAAGAATTCTCTGTCTCAAGGTTACAAAATCATTTCACTGAAAGTCATTCAAATATTTGAAACATTCAGAAGTTAGAAACATACTTAGTTTTATTTCTGTCTGTGAAATTGTGTCAGTTTTAGTAACAGCTAAAGTTTTAGAAATGGTTGCACACATGAAACATGAAATACAACAATAATAATAGCAAAATACTTGCATAAATGCAGTCCTACATGCTGATCCAGCATAATCTTCTATCTGAATATGCTGGATCACAATCATTTAAGCTATACAATGACCACTGACTTAAGACATACAGAGTGTAAGATACCCAGATGTAATTATCCACTTAAATAAACTTTTTGTGCAATCATGGCAGGCCGAGAGCAATCTGATGCAACTATTTAGAGAGGAATGTATTAATGAGTTCCAGAGATCCCTTAAACAAATCTATAAACACTTTAGTTCAAGTACCAGAGCAAACACTTTTTGACAGTCCATAACCATATGCTATGGAAACAGTTTTATTTTTCTATTCCCAGCATCTAAATGATCAACAGCAAGTAGGAAACAAAAAATTAGAGAAAAGCAGAGAAAAATCGTAGGCAAATCATAATTACATATTTGCTACCTTAAACAAATTCAAATTAAATGTTTTAAAATACTTTTCATTTCCATGTGAATGCATGAGACATATCACTCATTGATTTATTCTAATACTTTTATTTGCTATTCCTTGAGCACTTTTCCAAACCAAATAAATTAGACAAAAATAAACTTACTGCAGTGTGGGTCAGATCCATTGGTTCTATCAAGTACAGATAAGTACTATCTTCAAACATGCCACTAGAACATGGAGAAAAAGAAGTGATATTTAGGATTATAAGGCGATCAGTTTGACTCCAGGATATGAATTTTGGTAAGACAAAACCAAACTTAGAGCTGAAAAACTGATCAATATTAAATATATATTCACTACTATCACATGTAGCTAAAGCCAAGATTGGGGGATTCTTGAGATATCTGGCACATTTTAATGGACTAACACTAAACGTAATGGCAATGCAATGATGAAGTACCAAAAGGAGTAAAGATTTGGCCTTGGAAAAAGGAAGTCCTAAGACATACCCTGAGCAGGCAAAATACAATCAATAGCTGAGTTGCACGTAGCAGTAACTAATGCTAATTTCTTGTATTCTTTCTATGTACAATCTAACAAAAAGATGCATTTTTCTATGACAGAAGCATACATGAATACTGAGCATGCTGAAATATAATTTTTGTTTATCCTTTACAACAGTAAGTCATCTGGGGAAATATTTACTTGCACTCAAAGGTTTTGTGAGACAGAATCAAAACATGATTTCCATAGATAGTAAGAAAAATTGCTAGCAGTTTGGCACAGCTGGTACTGACATTTCAGAACATCAAAAAATCTTTGAGCCTGTAGTGTTTCAGTTCCCCCCATATTAAGAGATAATATTCAAGAATAATAATTAGTTATAGCCTTGTTTAAAATGTGAGAACATGCACTTACTGAAGTCCATTACAAGTTGAAAGAGCAACTTTGGAATCCTTGACACCTCTGACATTTCCATGGTAGTAACAATGCTCTCCCCCCTAACAATTTTTAAAAACAAACAATCACACACACAAAATTATCTTGATTTAATGTCTATTGCCTAAAATCAATGCAAAAAAAAAAAAAATCTAACAGTAACAATACATATTTACCTCATTTAAGTAGTTTTCTTTACTGTCTATCAGCAAGAAGCTCAGCTAAACTAAAAAGTATTCTCAAAATATGTTATTAAAAACCCTGAAGTGTGGTTGTTTCTCACCTACTGTTTGAAAAACCTACTAGTCATCATAAAAATATTTTTAATTCTTGTGTCATGTCATTTGAATTCCAACATGCATATTGAGCCCATTCTTTATGCAATTATTATAACTCAAGAAGATACAAAAAATGTAAACACTTTCTATCTATGACAGCATTATTTCCATTTTGCATCTTATTTATTGAGTTATTCAGATTCTGATTTAAATTCTTTACAGGTCATTGTGTATAATTAAAACAAAGTACACAGTAAACACTATGTGTCTACCCTTCCATCAGTGAGAATGCATAAAACATGCTTTTTAACAGGTAAATTTTATTATCTTTCTCATACAAAGCTTTTCAAGACTTTTTTCTTTAAAGATGATCATCTGAGTAAAGAAATTACTGTTTGTTCTTCAGTCATTTTTGTAATTAATGACCTCTTTCTAGAAAATACTGTACTTTTCATTGCGATTTCACTTCTTCAGATTCACACATCAGGAAATAAAACAACCTTCAGCCTAAAAAGTATTATAAGACACTGCAAAAGACCAGGATATAGCCCTTATTTGACCTCCTACACAAATTATGTGGATTTGAGGGTTTTTTATTATCTATAATGAAGCCTTTTACAGATTAATGTGACCTCAGGAGCTCCATTATTGCATCTACATAAATCAATTCAAAAAACATCCCCTAGGAAGTTCGGATCAAGTTACTGCAGCATGCAAAGGTAGCCCATTTGCTGAGTCTGAAGTTCTAATATAATTTTCCAGTCAGATTCATGATTCAGCAACCGCAGTGCTCAGTGCTAGTGCTGCAGCTGACAATTGCATGAGCTTGTCTAAATGCCAGAGGGAATTGTTTTCTTGCATCATTTACCATTTTTGCCTATTCTCCAGAATACTGAGTCTTAATGAAACAACTTCCTTTGTATGTAACATGAAACAATTTTTCTTCTTCGGTGGAAGAAAGCAAAACAGCATATTTCAGTAATTACAATGCAATGTAATTGTTTAATTCTGCCCTAATCTGCCATGTATTATTTTATTTGAGATTCTCTATAGCAAGGGCAAAATAATAAAGCAGATATCCAATACTTGGACAAACAACAGTCTGGACTTTCTGAAGACATGAATACAACTGGAATGCTCTCTTCCCTCCACTCTAAATACAGATATAATTCACACATAATAAGTTTTCAAGAAATATTTTGGCATTTCAACCAAATATGAAAAAATTCCCTGAAAATGTGGTTTATAACCTTTTTAGGAACCTTCCAGTCCTCATTTTGTTACTACAAACAAACGAAAAGACTCATCTTGCTCCCTTAGAGCTGAACTACCTTGCAGAACTCCAGTCTAGCTTTGGATCAATAGTCTATGGCACTGAAATCAATTTGGGAGCTAGTCTGACAAAATTAATTGGATGTCTAGCAATATGCTGACTTTGTAATAACTCCAGAGGTTAACGTTTCAGTTAAGTCTTTTATTTTCTGTGTCACAACTGTATAATTCTCGCAAAAAAAGTCACTACAAGATTTTTGGGTTAGTTTAAATGTCTTGCATTACCATTATTTATTCTCCTTGCTCTCTGTGCTAAGGACACATAAATAATGAATTAAGACTAATCTGATGGTGACTTCAATCCCTCCACCTCCTACATTTTACAAGATATAATTGTTCTGGCAGTAATGGATCACCTTCACAACTACCACCTACAAATGCTGACTCCTCACCCCAAAACACAGCTTCCCTTTTTTGTACAATTCCTCTTGTATTACTGAGATATCTGCACAAGATGAGATCACAGTTACCTTCTGTGTGTGGAAAAACACTTCTGATGTTTTGAAGTCATGCAAAACATTTTTTCTCTTTTTTTTTTTTTTTAACATTTTATTGACATTGTTCTCTCAGAAATACAATTTAAGAACACAATACCTTAGAAAATTTTGGTTTTCCATCTTCATAGTTAATCTCCACATAATTGGAAGATAACAAGTCACTGTTAAAAGAAAGGATAAATAAAGATCAGAAAAATCTGAGTACTCTTTCTCCTGTTATGAGTAGGTTTGGGGGTTTTTGATAGCATTTTTGAACCGTTTTTATTTTCCTTGTACATTAGTTAAAAAAAAAATCAAGCAGTTTTGTGTTCAGTAAATGGTTTGATGGTACACTGGCAGTCAAACTGGGGTACAGAAGGGGAAATTTCATTCTGCAATCTAATCCCTTGTATTTTAGCTTTGCAAACAGATTACCAGCCCCGTAAATATGCAAAAAAAAAAAATACCCCATGGCTTTAGAACTTTGCTTGCTGACAGTAAATGTATGTTTAGTTCATCACTGTTTTCAAGTAAGTTTTACATTTTATCTATAAGTGTAAATATGTAATGCTGAACAAATAAATACACCAGTCTTAGGAAGACAAGAGTGTATAATCACTTTCACAAACTGCAAATACTCAATTTTTTTTTCCAAAAGCAAGTAACGTGCCTTAAAAAAAAACCACACAAAGCACAACCCAAAACACACTCCATACTACCCCTTTTCTTACTTTCACTTTTTGTTTTCAGATACATTTCTCATTCTTATTTTCTTCCTAACTCTGACAAGAAAAATTCCTGAAGCATAAAAATTTTCCATAATGTGTAACTTACAGTTCAGATTTTTTTTTTAAACTAAGCTTAGCCAGCCTGCATGCATCCTGTGATAACCTCAATGCCCCATTCACATCTTACCCCATTACAATGAGGGCTGCTGCACAGCGCCCAGGGAGAGCAAAGCAATTAAAGATGTTAATGGGCACCACCAAATATGCAAGATAAGCATTTTAATTAATGTGATTCAGAATTCTTACCATTTTTGAAGCCTCTAATGTACCCTTAAAACTAATCAAAAAAAAAAAGTTCATCTGCCAACCTTTTCCATTCTTTAGCTTCTCATTACTTCCACCTGCCTAGGAATTCCCAATCTGGGTAGTGTCCAAATACAGTGTCACACACGATAGGATATCTAACATGAAATACTTATGATGTAAAACTCCCATATGAATACACACATGTATTAAAAGTACAAAGCAAGGATGAAAACTGAGTTTTCCAGTAGACTCTACACTTCTCTCATCGCTGACTTTCTGACATGTCTTGGGTTTGTGTGGCAAGGTTTTGCTAGTGAGGGGTAGAGGAGTGGCTCTCTGAGAAGCTGCTAGGAGGTTCCCCTATGTCCAACAGAGCCAGTGCCTGCCAGCTCCAAGATGTATCTTTGGAATCTGCAGGAAACAATGCACATCAATGAAATTCTCCAAGCTGAACAAATTCCCTCCAAAGAAAACTAAGGCCTGCTGTACATGATATACTTCCCAAATGCCATGCTGTAAACAAAATGCACCTTTAATTTGTGAAGCACCCTTTTGCCAAATGTAACACAGTACCCACCACCTAGAAGGTGGAGTAGAAAATCTTTTATAAGACTTCTGGATTTCACAAAATTGTTTCTCATGCTTGGCTGGAACAGGGTGTTTGAGGCCATTATTATGTTTTTAAGCTTGCCACACAATCACCAAGGTTATGCAAGGACATTTTTGTCTTAACATTTCCCTCAGCAAGAATTTTGAACATTCCATTGAAAAAAAAACAAAAAATCAGTCAGCTACTCCTTAAACTGTATGCCTCTGCCTTGGCAAGTACCTGATTTTTGTCATCTACCTTGCATCACTTTTTCTTATTTCAAGTATGAGCCTAAACTAGCAAACATCCAAAAGAACACCTTGCTTGCAATCACATTCAGAAAGCCCTCAATGTATACTGCTAATCTGAGAGAACATTGATCTTATTCAGAGACACAGCAGCACAAAATAACAACTTCTTATGCTATCATTTACAGAATTCCTAATTTACCTCTGAAAGGCAGACCTGAGTTTTAGAAAATACCTTTGCACCTCATCTACACTGAACTGTGTTTTGCATCCAGGACTGCAAATTTGTTTTTCAATATGATGAGCACCAGAAACAGTGCAAGCTTTAACTGAAACAAGTGTCAGTCATGATCACATCACACAAAAGTCTGTTTAGGTAGTGACAGTAGTATGATCCTTTACAATCAACACATCAAACTGCAACGTGTTGAATGAACTCCTGACAAAATAATTTGTCTGCTGTGTTCTTTTCTACAGTTCCTTCCACCCTGCCTTGTTTGTGTTAGATAATTGCTCTTATTAAGCTGTCCTGCTCCTTGGCTCTTCTGTCTGAGTTACACTGAGAAATGCAAAATAAGCAGCAAAGGGATACACCATTCCCTGTAGGTGCTGCCTTTGAAGGCATAGGCCAGCTGTTAAAGCAAGCAGCAGATGCTTCCTAAAGAGCTCACATCCACTTCCCTGGCACACACCTCAATGCTGATGTTTTCATTAACAGGAGAGATGCAGAGAGCTGCTGGCTTACCTCAGCTGGCATTTAACTAACCTGAAGAAGAGAATTGATTTGTATAGGAAAAGGCTATGAAATGACTGAAAGACATCTCATATACAAGTAAGCAAATTAGTTTCCAGGAACCTAGCAGACAGTCTGCAGAAAATAAGAGTACAGCAAGAATTACCTTTCCTGCATACTTCTAAAATTATCTTTATACTAACCTATTACCAGGCAATAATTTATTAACTATTCTGAAATGTTTCAAGCTCAGTACCAGCGTCTGAGCAACCTAATTTAGTTGAATTATTTAACAGAACACCCATCAGATGTTTGTCCATTTGACAGATACAGTTTAGTAACACATAAAGATGGGAAAAACAAAGAGACCTTCCTGCAGCATTTTGTTAGATGATCAAGACACTGTCATCTAATGCAATGCCCATCTACAGCCTTGTTTATATTAACAGTTTCAATTATATTCAGAAGCTTTGTTGAACTCACTGTTCTTATGGGAATTTATTAAATTTCTAGTATGCATTTACATCAGTCTTTACTTGGCTGTTGTGTTTGAAGCTGCTCTTGGAGACAAGAGTGTCTCCAAGGAATAAATACACTGCTAATATTCACTATTTTTTTTAAACATAGCAAGGTTTTACTACTATTTATTATATTATCTTGAAGGAACTTAAAAAATCAGAACATAATACTGTGGATCAAGCAATTGTGTTTACAAGTAATTAGCAGAAACAACTGATGATGCAAATGTATAGATTAACTTTTTCATAACTATGGAATCAAAGGAAGTCCTCACTTCTGCTATTAATACTGATTAATAACAATGATTCTGTAACAGTAAACAGTACACTTACTTAAAAATCACTCCTTGCATTTCTTGCTCTTGTTGCTTGTTTTTGTTTCGTTTGTCTCTTTGAGGCAGAGAAAAGGATGACCTACCCACAAATTCACAAAGTGAAATTACCTACATGATCCTCAAATGGGGAATAGGTCTCCAAAAAGGACTGACATGAAAGCATGTAATAGAGTGGTTTAAAATACTCATATAGAATGCTGCAGAAAACTCTCCATATTTTTTCTGGATCAGTCTGCCTCTCTCAGGGCAAGAAAGACTGAGTCAGTTCAAGGGTTTCAAATTCATGATCCTTTCTCTAGCTATGCCCTCAAGCTCTCCCTCTGAGAATGGAACATGCTGTATTTTATTGGCTACTTCAGCAAGCATTTTGAAGGCAGCAGTTTGAAGAGTTCTTCAGAATATTAACAGTATGTTGGGTCAGTTTCCACCATATTTTCATTTACAGTTATGCTGAAGATATCACTTTAAAAAGTGATATGCACAAGGATATGAAAACACAAAATGCTAGGCAATATTACAGAAGATGAGTTCTCTGCCATGGAAAACACTTCAGTGCAATTTGTTACAACAGAATTTTCCTAGAAGAACAACTGACAAAATAAAAATTCATTGAAACAACTATCTAAATTTACTCAATATTGCCTTTCAATTCATCCCTTTTCTTTCCTTGCCAGCTTGGAAAACTTATTAGTAAGAATTTTATTAACCTGTAGTGTTAAGATTAAGGGCTGCCACCTGTCTTTGCCAGAATGGTCTCATCCAATGGTGACCATATTTGCTAAAGCTTCTCTCATTTAAAGAAAGGTTTTTTAGATACAAGAGAAACTTGTTTTTTCTCTTAAACACTTCACTGAATGTGCCAGATGTTCTGATACTTTGTGTCTAATAGTAACACTCCTATTTAAAACGACTTTTTCCATGAGGGAAAAATTCAACCATATGTGGGCGTAGAGTTTCTTCCATAATTATTTTTTTCTAATACCAAAAAGGGGTGGAATAAGATTATTAATACTTACAGAGAGCTGACTTGAGCACTTTCAGATTAGATTAATGACTATAGCAGAATCAGAGGTACATTCCAGCAAACTCAAAGTTTATTTTGGTTCCTTTAATCTATGCTTCCATGTTGAACGATACTGTGCAACTTTAGCTCTGTCATTGAATCAAGTTAAAATCAGTCATAGAAGCTCCTAGGGGCTTGTTTGATGAACTTAATCATCTGCCAGGTGTACACAGGGTTTATACGAGCTCCAAACTGCAAAGATTTCAACCTGCCTACAAAACAATCTGAGATGCAGGAATTTACTTCAACATAAAGATCTCACTATTGACAAACCTGGACCGTATCAGAAATCAACTGAAACACCTACTAAAGTGGAAAGACAACAATTCTTCACCATGGCCAGGGTACAGCAGTTACATGTCTGAGTAAGAACATAACCTAAGAAAGGATACATCAAGTCAGACAGCTGCTTAGTACATTGTCTGACAACAAACACTGCTACATGTGTAGCAATCTTTCAGGGAGCTTCTCAGCACCCAGTGATCTGTGACACCAGGATTTCATAAGCCAGAGTTAGTATAATTTTTTTACCATGGCTCTCAGTAGATTTCTTTTCTGTAAGTTCTTCCAATTCTTTAATTCCTGTAAATAGTTTAATATGTAACATCCTGTAACAAAATTTACCTCTTAATTATTTTTGTGAGAAACACCTTCTTTCAAACCCCCTCCTGCATTTGATATTAGAAACTGTTACATGGGAGGGAGGAGGCAACCAACATCCTCATCCTGCCACATGGAATTTTACAACACTGTCATATCATCACAGATGTGTATTTGTCTTCCCAAGGCTTGTTGACACTAACAATACACCAAACCAATGGCTGTGGTTGCATCTCAGCTGACAGACATTCAAAATCCTGGTCAGATGGATGAGAGATCCACACTTAATCAAATCCAGGATCAGGAGTACACAGAATAAAGTTTTCACTCCTCAAGCAAGTGGTTTGATAAGTGGTACTTTTTACAAGGACACGTGGAGATAGGACAAAGGGACAAGCTTTAAATTGAGAGATGATAGATTTAGATAAAAGGAAGGGACTCTTTATTTTGAGGGTGGTGAGAGGTTTTCACGTCTGCCTCTAAGACTTTGCACATGGAATGCCCACTGAGACAAATGATAACTTTTAATAGGTTGCCTCCAGCTCTGGGAGTAAAGCTCTGTGTTACCTACAGCTGAGAAATTCAAGACTGCACTTACAGGAGGGCATATGCATTGCTGTAAAATCCTAACACTGAGCTCCTTACATTTCATCTGTAGCAAATTTTTTAAAGCTGACTAGAGTTTAACTTTTCACAGTAATATTATCATGTTTAATTTAGCCTATGTGTAAGATCCATTTAATACCCTAAATATTTAAGTGTTTATTTAAGAAAATGTCATAAATACTCAGTTTCCTTCTGAAACACTGTGACTAATTTTTCCATTTTCATTAAAACAGAATTATGAAAAAAAACCCCAAGTAGTTTCTCAAGTAATTCAGTTACTGCCCTACTGTTTTTTTGAAATTAGGCTAACAATGTAACCTCCTCTGGGACCATTCTCAGGTTAATTCAGTCCTACAGAAACATATACCACAAAGAATAAACACTAATTAAAAGGCTTAAACAATTAGATAAAATTTGCTGTAATGTTGGCTGCACTTCACAAAATAAACTGTCTTTCCACAGTAGTCATCATATTTCAGTGTCTCAAATCTCTAAGTCATGTTACAGTCAAAAGCAGTGGGATTGGGTTTTTTGAGTTCATGTCAAAGATGCCAAATATTTTTTCTATGATATCTTCATTGAAAATAAATCCATTTTCCTGGAAACAGAGTTTCCCGGAAAGATGGACTTTTACAGAGAAAACAAGGAAAAGCTAAAAAATATAGACTGATTTTGCTGATTTTTTTTCTCCCCTTCCCCAAGAATCCAAAATTTTGAGGCCAGTTATCAGTTGGAATGGAGAGCAATTTTTGTCTTTGGGTTTTACCTTCTGCTTCTGTCCAGCTCAGCTAAATAATTCCCTATTCTTGGACGTATCTCAGCCACCAGAGTCCCAGTGGGTGAAGGTTCCAGTATGGCCTCGGCCCCTTATGCTGGTGAAGAACACTCTGTTTAGAGGCTGGTACTACACCACGGCTGCAATCTGCCAGAAAATACAGCCAACTTCCCTCCCCCCACTAAAAAAGCAGCAAGTAGACATTTTTAGTTCACTGCTTTTGGTAGTACTGCTCTTTAATGTGTTTTAAAATGTGTGTTAAACCCAGAACATAAAAGCTGCTACCTTTAAACAGGACATTAAGAGTTACCTGCAAAAGCTGTTCTCTTTCAACAGAAGAACAGCAAGTTAAAAGCCTTTTACATGTTGCTGGAAATGAGATCATTAAAAACTAATTTGCTAGCACCCTGTAAAGATTTGTTTGTGTAAATAGTGCATCAATATAAAATAAGAAACTGGTCAGATATACTAGGATTGTTGATTACCCAAATATAATGCTACAACACTATTGTTTGAGGATGAAAGTGAACTTACTGAAATAAGTGAACACTTTTAAAGGCTTTTTATAGAAATTGTGTTTTAAGACAATGCTACATGTTACTCATTGCATAGGCAATTTACTGAGTTTGAGCAGACAATCATAGCTGAATTATAAGTCTACTTTACAAATGGGATTGTTACCCCACTAGTATCCTACAATCTTCCATTTTCATACTAAATGAGTACAAACTAAAGAGTATTAACTAAAAACATTATTTAATACACTACAAATTAGAATAAACTATTACTTTTTGCATCAAATTATTTCTACAATCAACATATCGGCAATTATCATACATTGTCATAACTGGCATCACACTGACAGTCTACACTCAAACATTTGAGTGTAGCAAGGGGCAAGATGTCTAAAATTTCAGAGTAACCCACCTTGCTAAGGAGTTCAAAACTGATCTTTTTCCCTGAGTCCCCTTGTCAGAAAAAGCTACCCAAAATCATCTTCAGGATAACAAATGATATTTCATCTGGTTTAGACCTTGTGCAACTGTGAAGTTGGTTGCCCAGTCAAACTCATACAAATCTTACATGTTAATTGTCTTGGCACACTGGTTTCAAGGGGTGGAGTGGCTCACATTTCCTTCAAGCTGTTTGTGCCATTGCACCATGGCAAGATGGAAAACAAAATAAAATTTTCAATTTTAGTTGAAGTATTATAGAGTAATATGCTCCATAAACCTTCAGATTGCCACATCATCTTCTTACAAAATCTCAACAGTTATTAATGAAATTGAATATCCAATTTTCTTCACTGTCAAGTTATAATATTTGCTGTAAAATAAAAGAGCATCTGCAACACAGAGGGTAGGCAGTCACAGTTTCCAACAGAGGAAAAGAAAACTAAAAACTAGAACCTGTTTGTATGTAACAACCATCCTCGATCTTAGCTTTAATTACTTGTAGAACACTCAAAAAAACCACAGGAACAAAACCAAAATGCACAGAATACATACAGTGCTGGTGGCATTAACTCACCTTAGAGCAACTGATACAAATTTGATACATTCATCATATACAAGGGTATTCCCGTATCTTGACTTCATATTCCACAAACAACTAGATTGTTTTGGCCAATAGCACATAGCAGCTCAAGTCTGGTCCAGTTGTTCTGCCTTTGCTTCTGACTAAACATTAGCAATACCAGTAGGCCAACTAATACTCATTGTAACCCAACATAGTAGCAAAATGCTGCTTTTTGCTGAATACATAAACATAACTGAAACACATGAATGGGTCTTTTTCCAACCATTATCTATGGGTATTTACAATTTATGTTACAAGTTTTATGACTTACAGTTTTAAGAGTATTGTGCCCAGTCAAAAAGTAGGACAGGTTTTTGAAGTCATTTTCTGGAGCAGAACCAGATAAAGAGTCAAACATTTCTGAGTCAAAAGGAAGCTAGGAAGAAAGTCACTAAGGAAGCTAGGAGAAAACCTAATGTATAGAAGGCAAGCAGCAGAGATATCAGTAAGGCATCTGAACACCCTGCACCTTGTATATAGGCAGTAAGAACATTCCTGATGTCACAAGAGCAGAATTTCTTCATCTAAGGGGCACAGCTCCCTCCACAGCTAAGTAAGCTCCCTCTCTCTTTTTGAAGTGATAGACAATGCATTTCCTGATTGCTGAGAAAGCAGCCACAATTTAAAAAAATCTGTACATTTACTTTATGAACCATATGTTGTTAAAAATAAGCAAGGACAAACAGCAGGACTGGACGAGGGATAACATTGCAAGGATATGGGGAATGGCATAGGCTTGTGATGTAACTTGGATAATAGCCATTCAGCACGAGACTCAGACAGGAAATGCAACCAAAACCCAAATCCTAATGAACAGGAGATAAGAGTTCTGGTCTTCATTATTATCTCTGTTGGGCCACTGACCAATGGGCCATGGAAGAAGCCACTCGGGCATGGTCTTGAAGAGGTTGACCCAAAAATTTAGAACAGATAAGAAGTGGTAAACAACATCATTTGTCTCCCAGGAAGGAACAAACTTATCTCAGGATGTCTGCCCAGACTTGTGGATATATGCAATCATTTTTATGGACTATTCAGGGAATGTGCCAAGGGTACAGAAGGTGAATCAGGACAGAACGAGTGTCAGAAAAAGGAGAGGAAGTGGCCTAAAAAGGAGTCACCAGTGTAACCTGCAAGACAGTTGGCTTGTTTGGCACAGCCCTGCACCTGGTCACTGCTGTCCATCCTACATTAAGTCCTACTTGTAATATTCCCCTTGTGGCTTTGCTCTCTATTATGCATAGGTGTGCTCTGCAAGAAAACTTGTTAGTCAACAGCTATAGGGAGACCTCTATCTGGAAAGACTAAGACAGTGACCAAGTAAGAGAACTCAAGCCTATGCATCAATAATGGATGAACTTAAAGCCTGTGTTAACATTTGCACCAGTGAACAGTTAACATTTGCCTGTGAATTAGGAGAGGGCTGGTGTACTTTTCACCAGCAAACTTTCAAGTCTCATCAGCTGCAGAGGAACTTTATGAGCCTGTTTTCTTCCTATTCACCTGAGTGCAATCAGCATGTTTATGTGGTGTCAGTAAAGGCAATGTTTTTTCTTTCTGATTGTCTGTGTGACCAGCTATACCCTACACAGAGTGTCATCTTGGGAAAGTGTGCTCACTCTCACTACTGGCTGGATTTGCAGAAAGGAGCAGCGGAAAGCAGACCAAGAGGATAAATTCCCTGTAGCTTAGAGGGCACTAAATACAGGTTCCCTTTACAAATATGTCATGATTATTGACTGGAATTACTATGCGTAGGTCCAACTCTCATAAAACAACACAGTCTTGCACTATGCTGTAATTCTTCCACAGCCTAGAGAACACCCAGTCATCTTCAAGCTTTTTTTGTCCTTCAATTCTGTGTGACATTCCCAGCCTTCACACTAATTCATCTTTTGCCAGACACTCAAAACTTCACATAACATTTTGGAAGATGAAAATGCATGACCAACCTAACTTCAAAATTATGCATGGATGAAGGAAAACGTTTCCAGTTCACTTTTACAACAAAATATCTGATAATTAGCAGCCAAGAAGCAAAATACACAAATACAAGTTCTGCAAATTTTATAAAGCCATAACTTGCTGCTTTGAAAAGTTCTTAGACTTAATAAGTTTGCATTTTTATCCCTAACAGAACTTCCCTTTCCTGACAGTTAAGACCAAAATAAGACCTCATATAAACCTCAAAACTGGAAGAATGCTTTTTAAAATTAGTATGTACTTGTTTCTATAAACTCGTTTCTCCATTTTTAAGCACGCTGAAAGTCTCAAGTGCCATAGAAGGGACAATTACATTTTTGAGCATTACTATAGATAATTTTATCTGTCCAGTATTTAGTATGGATTTAATACTTTTACCTTATTCTTAAACTTCCAGTGGCAAAAAACAGTCATTACAATTTTTTAGAAAGTCAGTTTCATACCTTTGGCAGTAATATAAAAGCATGTGGGATATAAACAACTAAACCACCACTGCCCTGTATTACCAGTCAGTTCTTCTAGACCTGATAATTATGTAAAATTGTCTGTCTTACAGGCAAACAGACTCCAGTTGCACCTTTCAGTGCAGCCGCACCATTAGGATTCCCCTCTCATTAGGAACTTCATGATTGTAGTGACAATAGCATGTTTTCCAGATCAGTAAAGATGAGCCATTTGTACAAGTATTTACAGTATTCTTATGCACTGACTTGAGCAACTAAAACATCTTATGATAACTCATCAATTAGTAAAAAAAAACACAAGAAAATCCACACTTTGCAAACACTACCAATCCTGGAATTTCTCAATCTATCATAGTTTATTTTACCATGAACAATAAAATGTTAAGGGTATCTACTTTATGGGTGTCAGCAAGTGTTACTATTACATCACATAAAAAGTGTTAAATATTGTTTTGTATTAATGAACTTTGATAACAGCATCTTTTGTCAACAGATCTTTGAGTGTGACATGCCCTGACCTTGTACCATAAGATGAAAAGACCAGGAATGAAAGAAACCTCCAATCTTACTCACTTATTCAATGTGAGGTCAAGGATGAATTTAGAGCCAAAGGCCTCAATCTGGAAACTTGCCTGGGCCAGATGTACAGCCTGTAAAGAGAAACACACAATTGTCAAAATATTCACTGAGTTTTATAAACAACAGATGTGACTGAAAAACAAAGTTATGAAAAACATGCTTATTTTCATGAATCTCATGGGCATATGAAAACTTTTGCCCTTGTACCAAATTCTGATTCAAAAGGATTTTCCTTTTTAGAGGGAAGTAAATGGGACCTGAAAAGCATGCTTTCAAATACACACTCATTCCTCACAAAAAGACAAAAAAGAGAGAAAAAGTTTCACACAAATGTCTATATTTTGCCATAAACAGATGGCTATGTAACAAAAGCACAAGTAACATAGGATACTGTTCTTAAAAGACAGAAATAATTAAAGCATTTTCAATACACACTTTCAAATATGAAAATCAAGCAAGGTTCATATTCATTATGAAAAACTCCTACAAAGTAATCCCTTCACAAGTAGTGGCTTTGTACTTGGCACCATAGCTAAGCCGGTATAAAGACTATTGATGCTGGTCAACATATAACAAAAACAATATTAGCTTGTCTTGCGTAGGGAGTGAAGTTCAATTATCAGAATATTAAGTTCTTGTCAGATACACTGTATTCTCTATTTTTCTCTATACTGTTATAACTGTAGCCAAAGACATTTAAAACATGCTTATCTGTTTCCCAGAAAAATGAGAAGATAAGAGATTATCCAACAATTTCTTTTTTGTGAAGATGCTGTTCCAGAAGGGTTGAAGAAATTAGATCTGAATTTCATAGTGTCTTTCCTGATAATGTTCTAATCAAATCATGTTTACTTAAATACTAATTTGATACAGTATTAATAATTACACAAATTTGGAATATTATGATTAAGCTCTTTAGTCAAAAGACAAAAAAGCCCCTATTTTTTATTAAACACCACAATTAATCTTCAGGTATGTCACAGAAAATATATCAAGTTCTAGCTAGTTTACAGCATAACTTAAATAGTATGAAGGTTAGCTTTTATGGCTCACAGTTCTGTTCTCCTTTGGAAATTTCTCCACAAAGGATAAGCTCTTTATGTTTCTCTTCCATTCTTGCCCTTCACAAAGCAGCACCGATTTTCATCTTCTTTCTCAGCAAAGTTATTCATCTTTCAGAAAATTCTTCAATATAATTTTTTTAAAGTTGCTATTGTGACTAAAATCAGCTGTGACATTCCCTGTATTACTTTATCATTCTTTGCTGCCAGAATTATCATTTCCCTTTCAACAGGGGCACAGAGATTTGTTGTCAAGCTTTTTTTTTTTAAAAATTAAAGTCATGTGCTTACAAAATATTTTAAATACCTTTGATGCCATTAAACAATCTTAGCTAAAGCCTGCTTTTATTTATTAAAAAATTACAATGACTCTGAACAAGAATTAAAAAAATAATATTCCTAGCTTATATGTAAAATAAAATAGAAGCAAACCATTATTAAGCTTCCTCTCTGTTCTATTTTTTGGTAAATGTATATTGCTATCTCACCAGTTGACCAATTTGCTAACACTGGCCTGGCAGAACTGAGTTTACAGCTGCTCTGAATCAGCAGAGCAAAACAGTTAAAGACAAACAGGTGGCATGATCAGAGAGAATCTGCTAGCATACACACTAAAAAAAAAAAACCCAGAGAATGTCAGGTTAAATACATGCCTAGTAGGTGAGGCTTTTCAGCCTCAGCTTCCATTTTTTTTTCAGAGTGAAATCAAGGAACAAGTGTCACAAGGAGGTTTCCAAGCACCTGCTCATGACAAAAATCTCATTATGTTTTCAAAACACACATGTATTAATTTTTATATTTTTTTAAAGCATGAAAATTTGTTACAGGAAAAGTGTTGCAATTAGTTTTATGCCATAAAGATTCCACTTAGGAGTTACACAAGCTACTGCTTTGAATCTCCTCCACATGTACCATTTATTTAAAATGATGTGTCTTCATATACGTGCCACAAACAAGATTTCAGCGTTAACTATCTGCAAAATTTACAAGAGCATGAACTATTCCATTAAGATTATTCTGAAACATGAGAAATCTCTCCCTAGACATCAGCTACTAATGTTAGTGACAGCTAGATGGATGATTAGTCTGATCTGCTATAGCTCTTCTACTGTCCAATCAAGCCTAAAGTTTGTCATGATACCTGTGTATCACCCTTCAAGTTTCTAAGCCATCAATCATGTATTCCTTATCTTTCTGCAATTTCAAATTATTAAAAGTAATTTGTATTCTTGGTCTACAATATCATAAAACCTCTTCATCCTGTAGAATTAGAGATAGCAACATTGCTATTTCTGAAAACAACTACCTCTGTGTATAAAAACTCTACTTGCTATCCATTAGTGTGACTCACTAACAGATGCAGCCTGTGCACAAAAGCAATTGCTGCAAAGCAGCTGACACTAATTTGATGCCCTGCAGCAGGGCATGTTCTCCACCAAACTCAGCTGAAACCATTGGTTACAAAAAGAACACTGGATTTTAAATCCCTGCAGTTTAGCAAAAACACTGTTTTCAATTCAGGTGAATACAATACACTGCTGCTGCAGCAAATACAGATTCTCTTAAGCCAGATTAACAATAGATAACCACCCCCAAAAGCCATACACCAGAAACCAGCTGAAGGTAATGAGACTACATACCTAATCCTGAAACTGATTATTTTCCTGCAAAAAGGTAGCATAGAAAGTTACCAGTGAATTATCACCAGGTGTTTTAAGCATTACAACCATCATGTACCACAATGATGGGAGGAAATATTTCAGAAAAGTACCTGCAATTCTGTTATCCACCTTACAATTTCACTGTATTTTCTCATCAGCTACCATGTAATAAAAATACCTGAAGTACAATCTGAAATATGGTGTTCTTCTCATTGGTATAGAAATAAAAGTCAAACAAGAATATAATGTAGATCAGCACATATTTTGAAGAAATATATATTTCTTCACAGGAAAAATATTAAACATGATCTTCTTGTACATCTTGCATATGTGCATATGCTCACACCTGCGTAAGTATTCTTTATTTACACAAAGAAGCAACCAAGTTCCTTTCTCCATATTTGCTTATCATCTGAAAACTTCTGCAGAGGTTTCTGCTTTGACAGCTATAATCTATTCCAAAGGCAAAGCTCCAAAATAATATAAAATTTTTCTTCAGCAAAGACTTCCATCTGATGATGGATAGAGATGGGGGTTGAAGAAAGCTCTGAGTCTTTCAAATTCTTCCTGTCCCCATACCCAAATTTTAGGGAAAAAAAATAGAATGTCTTTTTTTTTTCCCCTGTTCTGGAAGCTCAAATGACTGGTGTAGTCACTGTAATAAGAGATTCTTCATTCTAGAGACATTCTAAGAGTGCTGTAGCTGCTTATGCAAGAAAGTAACTCTCAGGGTTTTTTCCAAGCTAAAAATCCATATATATGGAGAACTCCAGTTTCTTGCAAATCAGTCATTAGGTTACAGTAAATTTCAAGATAAAAATGGCTGTAACTGGAATCTCATACTGTTCTATGTCCCAACTCGAATGCTTTCATTGTTTTCATTATCACATTTGGACATCATTTGTCCGTAAGTCACTTTTTTCAGATTTTCAGGAAATTTACAATCATCATCACCAAAAATGAACTACTATATTGGTTTTACTTTCCTCACAGTAAAACTATGCCAAATGCAATAATGTGCTATCCCTTCAAAAACACTAAGTTCTGTCACAAGTCTTTAAACAAAAGTAACAGTATTATTAACTGACTGATGGTAGCTATGAGTCTTTTGCTATATTCATATAGATACAATCTCCAAAGGACAAGCTCATTGCTTTTAGAAATCTATTTTTGCATATAGTTCTGCTGACTAAAATAATGGCCAAAAGCTACCTCTCTCAGTTTAGAAGCTGAGCAAGGGGTTTCATCACTCCCATGATGGAAATAGAAATGTAAGTCAGATTTAGATGGATTTTACACCATTAAAACTTTTTTTTGCTCTGGACCTTCAATTCTAATAATAGCATAAGTTTTGTCACAAATCAACATAACTTACTACATATTAGTTCCTTATCCTGCATTTAGCTTGCTGGCCTGTTCTCAGAGCCCATACAGAAACCATTCCTTCTTTTAGCGTTTGGTTACTTTCTACTGCATCGCACATCCACCAAGACAACCTTCCCCTACACCCTGAAAGTAGAGCATTTCAAAGTGAAACAGAACACTAGTGTCCCAGCAGCATGTGACAACTTATGTTTAAAACATACAGCATTTCATAAAACCTCCTGTTAATGATTTGTCTCTGGACTTTAACAATAGAGGAGTTACTTTTGATGCACTTGAACCCTGTTGGAACACTGACCTCCAAAGCAATATCCCTCCTGAGGTTCTTTTTTAAACTCTACAAAGTAATGCATCCATACCTTGGGCCACTTTCCTGCAGTACCCAGCTTCCCACAAATGCCAGAAAACTTATAAACTTAATTTATTTTTACTTCAGAAGAAGGCATAACAAGTACAAGTGTTCTGCTACCTAACACCTAGGAACTGAAAGCTTTTATAGGTTATTGTGTGAAGCTCATGAGACGACCCAGAAATACATTTTAAAAAATAATTTTAAAAGTTGTAGAAATAACATGACCCACATTTCAGCTAAGAAACAAAGATCTAGATCTAGCTGAAGTTGGCATAAGGAAAATCTCCTGCTCCCAGAAACCAAAGACAGGAAGACCAATTTCAATCCTCCTGTTAATAACTACTGAAGACACAGAGTCAAGGTAAGACTTTTGCATTAATATAAATTCAACACAGAATAGAAAAAAAATTACAAAGTACACACAATCTTCCATTTACAAGTAGTATAAATTGAAGTTGCACCACAGAAAGATCAGGAAAAAAGAAAACAAGGCAAAGCCAGCTGGAATACTACAAAGATTCTTCATCAATCTAATACAGGTTAGTCACATGAAATTCATTCATTATTTTGACCAGTTTTCATTACAAGGGGATTAAAAGTGAAAATATGGCCTGAAATAGGCAAGTAAAGGGAAGACAAAGAAGTGCATAGGATTTTTATCTGGATTTTAGTAAGAATTCACATGATGCTACCTCTTAAGAGTTTACCAATTGTGACCTTTGGTCTTTTGCAAAAAAAATACCTGCATTTTCCTCAATACCACTTCCTTTTCAATAGCACACAGTCATTTTCCTTCCATCTTAAGGATGCTTTCCTGCTCAACTTTCATATGCTGCATACTAAAATTACATAGAGGACTGAGAGAGCACTCTATCTCAACCTTTAAAGCAAGGCAACCTAACAAAAATTATTGCATTCACCTGGCAGGAGTATTCTCTTTATATAAATGACAAACAGCTGACCTGATCAGAAACACCTGGAGCTCCACCCTGTGAAAAACAGCTCAAAATAAATCACACTTTTTGGGGGAAGGTGGAACATCTTCATAGTCAAAAGTACTCTTGCTTATTTTTTTTCCTCTTTAGGATCTGCAAAACAGTTTTCTTAACACCACTCTCCTCCCCAAAATTACATTAACAGCTTATAATTATGCATGAAGACAGGGCTTCTTTACAGCTCCTGAAAACTTATGACTCAGAAACTGTCCAGCAGATACAGGCTTCCTTCATATGCATCCAGTCTGAGCTGTTTTCCACTCAAAATTTGCTAAGGTTGCCCTGAGCTGTGTTTTTCCAGCAATCCTATTATGTTCAAACCACACCTTGCAATTCAAGATTTTTTCCCTCTGCTGGCCACCCTAAGGACTTTTGTGACAAGATGTGTGCCCCATGCAGTCTACGAGCTAGCTCCTAAAAATCTTGTGTATGTAGCCTGCAAAAATGAACCAAAGCAGTCATCTGGTTCAAGAAAGAGATTATCAGTTCCTTCAAAACACTGCCTCCACCTGCAGAAGTTTAAGAAGACAGAACACAGGTGACTCAGACCTCTTCATCAAGTTTAAGGATTCCTGTGAGCTTCTTTAGTGTGTTTTTATAAATAGATGCTCATTTTTGAGCATTTTGCACTAAAAATAACTTCAGAAGAACTCAAAGCCAGCTAGCCTTAATTCGACTGGGAGGAAACAGGTATACAAATTTTACAGTCTTCAAGCATCAAGTACTTAAAATCTGCTTTTTTAGAGCACAAAGCTAAAATAGAGTATATACTAGAACTCTGTCCTCCTTGGAGATAGATCACTTTGTCAAAATATGAACATTTCCTTCTTTTAACAGTGATAAAAAGCTTTTTCTAAGAAGGAGTGAGAGAGGGTCTTGATCACATGCACCTTCTCAATATGATGACATTTCACTAAAAGGGGATAGAGCGAATCAGTGCTAAGAAAGTAACTTATTATTTAAATTTTTTATTCTCTGCTACACTGTCTTCTCTGCAATGTTTAATTTCTATCAACATTTCATGAAGAAGGTTGCAGACCCTTACTTTTGGAAAATGACTTAAAAAAATATTTTAAATAATTTTACATAATTACATTTCTCCAACTTTACCTCATTCTTCCCACATGCACACCATTTCCCCTAGTCTCACCCTCTCCTTACAGTGACTCAGCATTTCTGAGGCATTCAGGCCTAATCCCACAAACTGGCCATATTACATTATTCTGACCATTATAGTGAAGTTCCACAGAAAGTAGTCTACTGAATATTATCAGTAGTTAGGGACTATACCCACATCATATGTCTATAAATGGTATATTAAGGTTGACAAGAAAATACAGATTAAAATGTATAGTTCCAAGAACAGTAAAAGAACAACAACAAAAAAATTTTCCTCAATATTTTCCACTCTATACATATACAAGGCTGTCTTAACTTTTTTTCACATGGTATTAAAAAAAAATCCTAAATACAGATGTCTTTCTTTACTTAATTATAAAGGTATTTTAGCTACTTCTCTTTACTCCCAATGTAGGAGACATCAAATCTCACCAATAGGATTTATTACAATATAGCATTTATTTTAATTCTGAGGAAGGATAAAAGTCAGTACTGAAAAAAAAACTTCCCCCTAAGTCAAAACCAACCCTTGTGTGTCTTCCACAATCAATTGCATTGTTTTGTTTATGGGTTGTCTTTCTTTTACACCTTCTGGACTCCCCCATGCCCCCAGATATTGCTCTATAGAGAAGATTACAGCAAATGTTAAACAGAACAAAATTATATAAGAACAAATATTTTAGCTATTGGTAAAGTAGAAAGAAAGGGCAAAGAAATTGCTTCATGCAAGGAAAGACACAAGATGTAAATTGGGGCAAGGGTGTTGGGTATGATGATCTGAAAACAAGACATACCAAAATCCATCCAGACAATGAATATAATAAACTTTTTCCTTTAAATGTAAACAATAAATATAAAACAACAGAAATTTCATGCCAGAAGAATGAAGTCAACATAAAGTCCCTCTCCAAGAAGGCCCAGGATTAAGGAATCCTTCAGTGGGAAAAAGTGCATAATTAGCATTCCCTGTGGTTAAAAGGGACACAGTGAGTAGAAAGAAGATCCACTTTACACAATACTCAGCAGCAAGCATGCCCAAGGAAATCAATACCAATTCTGTCAGCACTGATTTCTGCAGAGCTTTACCCCAACACATAGATACAAGGTAGGGCATAGGAAGGATAGGCAACAACAGCAATGCTCTTGTGGGCAGTGCTGGGTAAATGTAGAGATTGGTGGACACTGTCCTCCACGGATTTCAAAAAAACCCACATACAGCAAGCAACATGGAGGAAGGATTATTCCCAAAGGCAAGTCTGTAAGCACTTGTGAGTCCCTTTCTTCCCACACCCCTCTCCAAAGATGGGGACAGCAAGACCCTAGTGTTTTAAGAGAGTGGTCTCACTTGAAAGAGTATCAGTTCTGAATGTAGTGTTCTCTTAAGCATCTCCAGTTTCCAACAATCAAAAAACTTTCCAGTGCCAACCATAACATATTGGTGTATTGAGATCCATCCAAAGGCACATACTGGTATCCATGCTCAATAAGCTAGGAAACAACCCTTCTTCCTATTAAAACATCAAAACTATACAGCTATCTCAACTTCTTTTTCTCAAAGATTACTCAGTGCCGTCTTATTAATTCCACATCTGAAATGGCACATAATCAATATCAACATAAGCACATATAACATGCATTAAATTCACTGTCTAAAATTTCAAGAGAAATGCTATTCAATAGGTAGGACTCCATTAAAGATAAGTCTTCAGTAATATTATACACACTGATTTGCTTTGTTGTCTCTTCCATACCATGGTAATCTGTTTACAGCCAAACCATCTTTACCTTCACATTACCTTTTACCCTGTAGGAAGAAATTAATTTTTAAAATAAATGTTTATAAAAATAGAATGAAATAAATTTAAAGGTTACTAAGATATATCGTTTAGACAGGTTTAATTCTTTACAAAGTCATTCCACAAAACCAAAGCTTTTTCAACTCCATAAAATTTCAGGGGAAAAAAACCCCAACTTACTAGCTGAATCCATAGAAAAGGGAATATTAGATCTTGTCATTAAAATTGAAGAATGCAGGTACTATTTGACAAAAAATGGTAACACTTTACAGTGATCTTCATTAGCCATACAGTGGCAGGAAATGAATGCTGCATTTTTTAGGTAGTGCATGATATACTCAAAGCTAAGTAACTCATGCTGCAAGTTTAGGATTCCAAAGATGCTCCCATGCAGATACTTCTGCAGTCTAGAGCTATTTTGGAAGAAATATTTTGTTGATGATGGTGTACCATAAGTGAAGACACCAGAATCTGTGCTGATTAGTCAAGTCAACTTTGCCTAATTCTCATTTGTTTTATCTACGGTTCAGTTTCTGAACCATGCTGAAATTCAAAATAATTATTTTTAAGTTAACACGAGGGAAATTACATTCTTGTTTAATTACATATACTCTTTTAATTCCTAAAAACCGTGGTAGGGATCACTATTAAATCTCGAATATCTACAGATTAAAACACACACAATTTCACATCACATATCACTGTTACAAAAATTCTGCAGATTAGCCTCCTTTTACCCTACCTTGTCATGTTTCTGCTGGTGCCTTGCCCTGGTATCCAGGATATGGTAAGGGGTCTCAGAGTCTCTGTTGATGTAATAGATTAGTCTTGAAGGCAGTGTGATTTCTTTCTGGATTGCATTGCTGTAGCTGTTATTTTTACTGTTATTGCTATTACTCTGTTGAAATGTATTCTCTTCATCTGCCAGTACTTCCTCTATACCGCTTGCTGTTTCATTCCAATGCAGGCCTGGGGAAGAAAGATATGCCAGCCATAAATTCCATGGCAGAATGTGTTTATTTCCATGAAAAAGCTACATATTTGTTTGCAGTTTTCCAACATTTTACTAATCACTCATGCAAACAAAAAGATAGCTTATTCATTGAGCTAGATTTGATTCATTTTTCACACATAAAATGATTTCAGAAAGAATATTATTTATTTAATTGCATATACAATTTCATAGGCAGGAGTAGATTATAAATATTTTAATACCTCTCCACCTTCAGGAAGAAAAAAACCCCAATTTAATGGATATGTAGTTACTCCCTACACCCTCTTTGATAGCTACATTCTTTCACAAAAAAAACCCCAAAAAATCTACAAAAAGCTAAGAATACTCCCCGTGTTGCCAACACACACTGAATTCAGAGTCCATGTGCACTGAATGCTAAACTTCGTATTATGTAAAGGGAATTGATTTCTACTTCTTTTAACTTTGACAAGAACCCCTTTCTTCAGCATCAGCTTTTGAAATGAAATCTTGTATCTTTCCTCATTAAAATTTCAAGATAGTCAATCAACGCGATGTAACAACACAACAATATTACAATGTAACGGCAATGTACTAACAACAATAACATGATGAACAAGACACACTGCATTCACAGCATTCCACATGTCACCTATGCGCAACCAAGCGCAAATAAACAACAAAGCACACACGAAAATCCGACCCCAAGCAAACAAATTAGGGGATCCCCGTCCACATGCACCGTGACACATACAAAGCCCACCGAAGGTTTTTGTGTCGCATCCCTCACCGGCATCTTTCCACGCACAGCATCCCTACCCAACACACTGCAGCACAGGAACCGCACGTACCTCTCTTTTGTGTAAGCAAGCAAGCCAAGGAAACGTTAACAGAGCCCCGGGTTTACACACGCCAAGACAGACACGCACACAGAGCTGGGAGAGGGAAGGGAGGAAGGAATCGCTGAGGGGAAATGGATGTTGCCGGGGTTTATCGCGGGGGACGGGGACCGAGGGGCCGCAGGAACCTCA
>VXAC01000097.1:415125-451033 GCA_013399225.1 Rhipidura dahli
CGGCTGCGGCGGGGCGCGGCCGAACAGGGGGAAGCAGCGGCTGGAAGCGGGTGCGAGGCTGCCTGCGGTGTAGCGCACAGACCTCTCCCCTGACGCGGACACAGCTGCAACCAGCTGGGCTTAGGAATTATTCTGAAGAACTTTCACGCAGAGTGAAATTACTTTGAAATCCGTCAGCCCTGAGCAAAGTTGGGAAGAGCCTCCGGAGACACTGAACAGCAGCAGGGGCAGCTTGTTCTCCTTAGAGCAGGGGCGGGCGGGTCTTCGCGCCCCGGGCAGCTCTGCAAGTTGAGCCATTCCAGAGCTGGCAGTCCCCAGATACTGCAGAGGGATGCATGAGCAGCCCCTGCTCCAAGTGGTGTGCGGAGCTTCAGGCTCCCCGTCTCCTGCGTCCCACCGCCTCCGGCTCACAGCTCTGTTCCTTGCATCCCCGCGGCGTCCTCTCTGGTCCCTGGGACCCACTCTTCCTTACTGCAGCTGACCTCTGCCATGAAGCGGGGGTGGAGGGAAGAACCGCATGTTGCCAAAAAAAGGTGTACATATACTGACAAAGAAAATGGATGTGTGTACAATAAACCAAGAGGAGGCCTGCAGGGAGGTGCGTGGTCAGATTCTGACCTGGTGTAAATCCACTCTGCTGTGCTCTGTTCAGCAGCAGACAGTCTGGACTGCAAACACAAGGACTGGTGCATTTCTGTGCAGTGAATAATATCTCTCATACTTCAGTCCAGCATGCCTGGGGTGAACCACCAACATGAAGAATAGTTGCAAAGATAAAAATAACTTCAAAGGGATATGAGAAGATGAATCTGCTGCTTTGTATTCATTCTGCGACTTCAGGAGTCAGAAAGCCTGAGTTCAGAGACAAGTTTAGATATGGAGTTCCTAGCAAACATTTTGCCCAACAGACTTCTAATACCCAAGAACAGATATGCTTTATTTTGGTGCAAGTCTCGCTGCTGAGGAAATAAAGATATTTCTCTTTTTTTTTTTTTTTTTTTTTGGTCTGGATATTGCTTTTTATTTGTCAGCTTGTACTTTCTACTCTGAGTCTGCATACCACATGGATTTCCAGAAAAATAGGTAGTTTTCTGTTTCACATAATTTTCTCTACATTCCAGCCTGAATTCATTATCATTGTTAATTTAGAAAATATAAGCAGTTTTACAGATCATTACCATTACCATGCAGACTACTTTATAACAGTAGTGTTATTACTTTTTTTAAAACAATAATTCTGAATTCTCATGCTGGTTAAATAGATACTGTTTGTGGAAACTCAAAATCTAGGTGTGTAACAGCAGACAAACCCATAGAAGAGACAGATCCATGGTATGGCCAGGGGTAAAAAAGAATGTATAATGTGCCTTAGGATTTCACTGTTGTCGAGGTCTAATGAGAAAGCTATACTGGTTTTCTACATAAAATGGTCTTCCTTTAGGTTCACTTTGCAGACATTTTCCATGCAGCCCACCTAGCCCAGCTGTTCCTCGTCATTAGATATCACTAGAATATTTCAAACAAGAGCAGCTCATGTTTCTTCCCATAAACATATAAACAGAACAAAGGATCAGTTATGTCAGTGCATTCAGATCTAAAATAAATACAATTTGAAAAAATATTTCAAGAGCAAAGAGAAAAAGAGTAGAATGACCATGCAATTAAAAAAAAAAAAAATCCAGAAACTTTCACCACACACAAAAAACAAGTCTAGAAACAGTGAATGTCAGAAACACCTGCTCAGAAACTATTAGAACCTGATTTTGCTGGCCAGATTTTGAGGGTAAAAAATAATGATTGCCTTTTTGTACAAAGGTGGTCTAGAGCAAAGATTTTCTGAAGTTCTTTTAACTCATGTACAAGCCTGCAGCAGAAATCATCACCTGAAGAACAATCTGAAACAGGCACACTTACTCTCCAAAGCCCTGATGGGCATGTAGCTCAAGCTGTGCCTCATAAACCTGCTAGAAAGCTTTAGATGGTCATATGGAGTTCACAGAGCACAGTCAGCTCAAGATCAAGTGTCCTACTATGAATGACAGCTGGGGTTTTTTTGTTGTTTGTTTTTTGTTTTTTTTTTTTAACTTATCAGCTTTGAAAGACATTATGAAATAATCCCAGATAGGTTGCACTGCAGATGCCTGAAAACAAAATACCAGAAGCATGGACTATTGTAGCATCTGTATCCAATGAAAGAAATTGAAACATGTAAGTCAGAAGCACACAGGAAACAGCTGACAGCTGGAGCTTCAAGGCTGGCTGGGGAGCAAATGTATACCATGCAAGGTATACGCATCCTTTCGACTGGGGTGATAAATAGAGTTTACATCACAACTTCAGATGATTGCCCACCCAGAGCTTTCCAATTCCTTCCTCCTTTAACACAGTGGGGGTCAGTGAGCACATGGGATGAAATTTCATAATGCTACAATTCAAATTAAAAAGGCTTCAGATGCAAAACTGCTGATCATAGTCTTGGCTGTTCATCCTGATACTCAGCTGGGAGGTGTTAGTCTGTTAACCCAGCCATAACAATAACCACCTTCCAACACAATCAAATGCTTTTTCTCATGTCACCTGAAGAAAGTCACAATACCACTTGTCCTTGGAAAATCTCCATGTAAAATATGGGTTTAAAGAACTTGTTCCTTACAAAGCATAAATAATATTGATCTGAGTGAGCACAATAAGACAGTATCTTACTAGAAAATAAAGGTAATTTCTAGATTTCAGCAGTAGCCTCTTATCTAACATTTATTTCAAGAATCCATGTAGCAAGTCCTGTAACAAATAAACAAGTGGCATATTCCTGGATGTTCCCCACAGAGAAAACCTGGTTTTCATTTTAACAGAAAGAAAAATATTTCTGTTGCAGATGGAATATGAAGGAGACAAATTTAGGAGATGCAAACACAGATGACTGACTTATCAAGAAGTCTTTGCAAGGATGCCATAAGAACACTGGCTATCAAATTTACAACAAGGATGGTCATTACAGAAGAGTGAAGCACTAGCATAGTCTGTCACTTCGGTAATAACAGGTGATTCCAACTGGGCAGCTGCAGACTGACCCTGGGCAATGAAAGGGATGAACGCCATGGGGTGCAGGCAGCACAAACAGCGTGGCAGAAGCAGCCATTGCTCAGCTCTGCTGCCAGGGAAGGGCAGTAGTCAAATAAGGTTCTGATTTACTCACATTACTGTAGCACAAGCAGGCTCAGCCCTAGGCCAGGGTCCTGCTGCGCTCTGTGCTGCACACACGGGACCAAATGACAGACCCCTGTTAAGAGAAATTTCCTTTTTATTTGCAACAGCAAATAGCCCAGCCAATGCTGTAAATAACAGAAGAACTCTAACAGCTCTAGGAGGGGTACCAAGCACGCTGCAAGTCTAAAAAGTGATAATTACACAGGGGACTTTTAACAATAGGACCTCATTAGCTGGCACGTAACTAATGCACACAACCTGTAATCTGCATGCAAAAGAGGGCGGTAGCCTTTCTCTATTTCTCAACAGGGGTAAACAGTGAAGACAAATCTGTGCTGAGACTTCAATGCCACCCATATTTCCTTACTTTGTATCACATGCAGTGTAAGTATGGATAACTGAGAAGAAACCTGGTAATTGCAATGAACAATGTACTACAATAGCTTAACTGGTTTTAATCATTCCTGTTTGAATACTCACCGATTCTCCATGTTCAGCAATTCTTAAAGAGCCCCTCAGGAAGTAGAGTGAAAGAGAATATTGCTGTTAGTATTTTTTAAAATTATATGGCCATCTCTTGCTACACATCCCACCACCTAACAACACAGCAGCAACACAGTATTAAGTCAGAAAAAAATCAGTGCTTTTCATTTCTTCTGTTTATTTTAGCCTCTTCGAATACTTTTTAGCAACTGAGGGGGCAGGGAAGCATTAATTGATACAGTAATGTGAGAAATACATGAGACAGATTCAGGAAACAGAGCACTGACTCTAGATTCTTCGGAAGCAGACATCACTTTCCAGACTGTAGATGTAACAGAACTGGGTTTCCATTAGCCTTCACTTTTCCTTCTTTATTTCAACATCATACACTTTAGAGGATGACCTTTCTCCAGTTACTTCGTAGTTGAACAGAGCCCTAAAATCAGTTTTCCCCTCCATGTATTATAGTGGAACTATGTACAATATTGGGCACAACGCTATTTTAAACACAGTAATACTATAGAATAAAATACAATTTAAAATTCACTTTTCCCTCAGAGCTGTCACTCATTTACTGAGATTTGTGTGCACATCTTCATTAATAACTCTGCTCACCTGTGGTACTGCTCAAATGAACTTTTTTGCAAGTACTGTATGCCCCAGCACTCCAAGGCAGAATATACACAGTAATTAGGATATACTTGCCAGCCTTCTACCCTTAACACTGTGAAATGTTAAGGTTAAGGTCAAGTGAGGAAAGTAAAATGATAAAAAGAATATATCTTACCAGTGTTCAGCAGGTAAGGAAAGGGAACACAGCTGTGCTCCTAATAGCAAATGGGTCAGAGGGGTTATTAATTGCAGTTCAAATTGCATCCAGGTGAAACTTAAAATCAATCATTTAATTCTGGATGCAGGAAAAATAATTTTGAATAAATGTGCCAAAGTAATTTCAGAATTAATTCAGTGTCCTCCTAATAGTAATAGGATAATTACCTAAGCCTTCAAAGCCAAAGGATTTTAGAAGCTGTTTAGTAGGATTCTTCAGCAGCATTTAAGCAACTGCATGCAAGAAATTGTACACAAGACACTGCAGTGAGGGTTTATGCCATCAGTGGAAATATTCTGGTACTAAAAACTCCAATCATTCACCATATTGTCCAATTTGGACAATAATGAGAGAGAGAGAGAGCAGCAGGAGCAGCAGCAGGAACATGCTGGTCAATGAGGCTACCTAGAACACATTTGTCAACTGTTCTGATACAGATATACTTAACAAGTAAAACATATGCCACCAGCAGGGAAAAAAAAGGCCACTTGTCTAATAAGCAGGTACTTCTAATGCTGGCTGTGACAGCAGCCTGCTCCTTGCTAGCTTGTTTCACTCTTGTGAGGTAAAATGTAAAAATAGCATCAAGAAGGTAAGATGGGGTGGCAGGGGAAATCTAACTTAGGTATGTACTTTGATCTATATATCTTTCAAAATAAATACATGGAGTTCACATCATCGGCACTTGCCACAGCTGATCAAACATTTCCAAGTGGTAGTTTCTAAAAAAGCTAGATTGCAGCTATTGCAGTGCTGCTTTGGAAAGGGCAGGGATGATGTCATCACTCATTCCCTGATACACTTGCACATGGGAGAAGGGGACTGCAAGGGATTTCTGGAGTCGTCAGCTCCAGCCCCTGGCTGTTCCACTGCACAGTTCATTCCATACATTGCCTTCAAGTGTAATTGGGGGGTTTGTCCTTCTACTGCCACTGGAAGGCTGTTTCAGAAGCTCATGGTTAGAATCATTAAGTAAATCCTCCTCCTTCCCAGAGTAGATTTATTCATGTCCAACAGAAACCTATTTGTTCTTGTGCCCCCAGTGGCTCCTGTGGCAACACTAGAACCAAGAGCTCATTCACTCTGCTGGTAGAAAGGACCAGCCTCTCAATGCCTACAGCATCTAAGCCCAAGTGCTGGGTGAAAATTTCATGAGACTGAAGTTGGAAATACCTTTCAGCACAGAGAGGCCCCAAAGAGTAAAGGCTGCATTAGCCTGAGAAGCAGAAGGAATATGGCCATGCCAGTGCAACACATGCTTGAGCTACTAAACCTCACTGGGAAAAGGAACCTACTATCTATAGCTCCTACTGCTTGGAAGATGGTTCACCAGGCATGGACATGCAGAATTTAAAGGTGTTACCATTGCTTATCCAATGTTCACCCCATAACAGAAATATTCTTCCTTCAATAATTGGCAGGTGCTGAGGTGCTGCTCAGGTACACAGTCATGCATTCAAGAGAGACACCTGTGCTGCTGCTGCTGTCATCACTGCTGTCACACTGTGCTATAAAAGGTAGGTAAAAGTGCTGAGAAGCAGCAATGTTCATCACATGAGGAAAATCCTGGTGTTTCCAAAAAATGCAGCTCTACGAAACAGGCGGAAAAAAACCCCAGAAACTGTTATATCCAATTAGGCATCCTGCCTTTTCTTCATAGACAAATTTGGACCAGTTTCCCTACTCTTTCCCTAATTAGGCATAAGGATGAATCAGACATGAAACACGCTACCCTAAAAGATTTCTATTTGATGTTGTATCTAGGCTTTGGCACTGATTCCCCTAGAGAGCCTAAAACATTTAACCATCATTTCTCCAGAGAGATGGTCTGAATTTTTAAGAAAAATCAGTGCAAAGTATTATCAAATTGTGGCAGGAAAGCCTTAGGGTGTCCCCAACACATTTGGGTTACTAAAATATATTTTTTATCACATTAATAAGTGGCAATATTGGAAATGGATCACAGATTAGTGTGTTATGATCCCCACACCAAAGACCTTCTAAATTAATTTCCTTTTAAGTTTTACATACAATCAAAGAAAGGCATCTTTCAACCTGTCTCTGCCAGTCACTCTGGGATTTCCAAATCTAAAAGAGGTTAGTCACAGATTTGGTCATTCTCATGACCCATCTGTCAAAGAGAGCATCAACATAGTAGTTTTGTAACATTGCATCAAAATTATGCACAGATCCCAGTGAATGTTTTGCATAATTTCTGCTATTAATTCCTTGAGCAGATTCTTGCTTCCTAAGGAAGCTTGAGTAAATTTTCAATCTCCCTAAGCACAGAAAGGATCACGACCTGACAATATTTTACTACTGTACCAGACTCAAGCTGCCAATGCCATAATGCAGCAGATATTTCAGGGGTTTCCTTCTTCTGCTTTGTCATCTTTGTACAAATGCAAATGAGATCCAAGCAGTCTTTTCCCAATGTAGCATGCACCCCTCAGGCTTCTTGTTAATTTTCTGGAGAAAAATCTCAGCCACAGATCTTTAGAGCACAAAAAAACCCCAAGTCCTCACAACCATGAAAGGGGGTACTCCTCTCTCACACCCACAGGAGCCACACACAGCCCTCCCTTGTGGATTGTCGTGTCAAGAACCCACACTTAGGGGATGTGAAATTATGTCCTTTACCCCGCTGCTTTCATTTTTCCTTTCACCCACATGAACTCACACTTAGTCACCCTTCAAAGATCTTATTATTTCTCTATAAGCATATGTTCCCCATGGTTTTCTGGAATTGCTTATCCCACTAGTTAACCACAAGTTTAAACACACATTATTATTTGTTGTTACTATGGAAATGTAGCATGTTTTTAAAGACATCCTTGGAAATTAAATCAGCACTATTTTATCCTGCATGGAGTATCTTTGTAGCACACATGATTGAAAAAGTGCTAGTTTTCCTAAACCCCCCCACTACCAAGAAAGGTTTATTATTCAAAATCCATAGATAAAAAATAACTTTTTCTATTATTACTGCTTCTTATGAGGAATTAATTAATTTGCTTTTCTTGCTTAAAGTCTACCCATATCTTACGACTAACAAATGCTCCAACATTAACCACCTTCCAGTTTCTCATCTATTCATCCCATTTAATACAGGTGGATACCAGAAGCCCCATAAATAAAGGAGGAGGTTGCTTCCTTTCTCAAGGTTGTTGCCTTGAGAAACCAAAGACTTCAAAGTGCAATGATGCCAGAACCATTTCTTGCTGCAGATGAGCACAAGGGGCATGGCACAGTTGTCTGTGCACACAGGTACCAGCTACTGCTCAAAGACAGACATCACCAAAAGCAGGCCATACCTATAATTAAAGTTTAGTTGCACCATCCACAGTATCACAGTTAAAGAATTTCACATAAGTATTAAGAAAACCATAGGAATGCATTAACTTGCAGAAGAAAATATTTGCTTACTGCAAGCAACTCCAGAAAATTTGCTGTTCCTACCTGTGGAACAGCACAGAAAAGGACCAGTTTGCTGATAATTAAAGCATTGCAAACATCAAGTACCTAAACAAAAACCAAAATTAAAAAAACTCACTGCTGACTAAATTGGATTTCCGACCAAATAGTATTCCCATATCAAATGCATACACAAAACTTGGATCATAGGGCTGCAAAATAAAGTATTTACTCAGAGAAACTTGAATTATCCTTAATTTTTATTACAGTTCTCATGTGCTGATGCTGCACGTGGAGCTTGGATTGCAAAAGAATTTCTTAAATAAATAAACAAATCTGCTTCAGCTGGCAGAGTTTGGTGGATTTGAGCAATAAACAGCAGGGGAACGTGCCCAAAGGTACAAAGGTACACAGTCTAAAGAACAGTCTGACCTCTGCTGGCCAAAGGCATTTCAAGGCCCTTCCCACTAGACAGTGTTTTCCTGCCTGTTTTGGGTTTTTTGTAACATTATTTTAGCCCCATTGCAAAATTTTTGATGCTCTCCAACATAGTTGCATAATCTATGAAATCTCCATTTACCAAAGAGTTCCTGCTAAATACAAAATGTCTCTTTTTGCTCATTCTGCTTACAGATAAACTGACTTTTCTTGTAGAAGAGAAAACTGCTTTTAAACAGCCTTTACCACCCATTGATTTAGGCTCTGTTTAAGCAATACAACAGTATATCACAACATTATACCACCTGCAAACTCTAAGAGGGAAATAACAAGAGCTGAATAGATATGAACAAGGAGCATCACTCTAATATAGTCATTAAAAAAAAATTATAGATCAAAACCAATGTGATCAGAATTATAGTATTTATTTTGCATTATTTTTCTAAGTAACAATCACAAGAAACCTATGCAATTCTACTTCTGCTTCAGGAAGCTTGGCCTCTTAATAATTCCATTCAAAACGTCAGCCTGTTTTATGCCAGCTAAAGAACCACCTTATTTTCTTGAGCCTAGTTGTTTTAAACCTGACTTTCCCCATCTACACTGCAGCCCAGCACCCAGACCAGTGTAAAAGAGCACTGGTTGCCTCCTAGGAGCTACCACGCTTGAAATCTCTCTCTCCCTCTCCAGTTTGCAAGTGAATTTAGTTATTGCTACTGAGAGAACAGCCCTTACAGATGTGGGCATATGGTAACAGCTCTCAGTCTGGGCTTAAATAAGATCCAAATAGGCTTCCAGTCACATTTAAATGCAGGCTTCTAGAACCCTTTTTGGTCCCAGACAAATGTGTAAAGGCAACCAGTTGTAGAGCCAAAATGAGAATCTCTACTGCAAGCACTAATGTGCTTATCCAGTCAGGGTAGAAAATGTTATTTGGCTGATAGGAGCTGTCATACAGCTGAACTGAGAGCTCAAATTTAAAATATTCATCATCATCCTAGCAATCTTATCATCCCCTCCCTTCTCCAAGAGAGCAAGGAAGAAAAAGCCTTACATTTTCAGAGGTAACTGTTTTACAGAGGGAACATCTTTTGTTGCCAAGCCTGAGTCATCCCTACAGACTCATTTCTCGAAGAAGCGTGCACATAGAACTGACAGCTGATCACAAGCCATCCCCCAACTTCCATAAAATCTTATAGGTTTTAAAGCAACCTAGTAAAATTAAGACACAATAACCTTTTTTTTATAGTGGCAAACGTTAATAAAACTCTCTGTTACTGTAGTTATGAAGAGAGAAGACGTTTTTATTCATAAAACTAGGTCACTGAGGAAATAACGTGCTCACATAGCAGGGGTGTGCAGATAGCATATTTCCCAGGTTGTGACCACAGCTTGGACAGCCCCATTAGCCTCTCAGCTGCCTCCAGTGCAGTTCTGGCACTGGACCTTGCAGGGCCCCCAGCAGCAGTGACACAGGCCAGGAGCGATGATCCCAAGCCCAAGAGCTTACCTAAGTATTGCTGTGAGAAGGAATGAGATCTTGAGGGGCTAGTGAAAAGACTCTGCCCAGAAGCTTTATCAGCTGGTATGTTTGAGTATTAAGAAGGCAAATAGCAGGTGGTAACAACATTAACTTCTAAAAAGCACAGATACTGGATAAATAATCATCTTTCTTTGGGATTTCTTTTGGCTGATCCCGCCATACCAGCCAGACTATGTCAGTATTGCCCATGTAAACTGTGAGCAGGGAGATTCTCCCAGCTGGCCTATTCCCATAGAGGAGCTCCAGATGCTGGGTTGCCAAGTGCCATCAACCTTCTGGGGATAGGCTTGGGCAGGGGGGCTTGTTTGGTGAGAATCAGTTTGGCAGAGTAAGCTCCTGGGTAAGACACTGAGGATGCACAGGGAAAAGTGTCAACCACCACACCCAAGACCTGCATGGTTTGGGTCTGAAGGCCTTTGCTGTAAATACAAAAAGACAAAGGAGGCCCTTGGGTGACTGGCTCCCTCCCACCAGCCCAGAAGCCTCCCCTCCACACGCTCACAGGTAGGCACGTGGTACCTGTGCAGTCAGGCACTGAGCTCCATCTCTGGCCCACAGCCCTCTTCAGGCCCTTCTTTGGAGGAAATCTCACTGCCAGTGAAGATGCTAGTCAGCATCTCTCCAAATTTCTCTGCTCCCTGCTGCCAGCCAGATCAGGCAGGAGCAGCCCCACAGCAGAATCACTGTTGGAGCCAGGTCACCTTTCAGATTCTCTGCCATGCTGAGTGGTGGGGCAGGGGCAGATAAGGGCTCAGTAAAGGCAGGAGATGTGCAAGGACAGCCAGATCTCAGCGGGTGATTGAGCAAGCACTGTGTCCTTCTGTCTTTCTCCTCCCTTGGCTTCCTGTCATGTCACTGTTGGAACTGAGGCAGCGGCAAACAAGGACCTTGGATCAGCACTCGGGGTGCCTTCCCTGTTTGAACAGCTCTGGAAGGACCTGAGCTTCCTGGGTTACTTTCATGGCGGAAGGTCTCAGATTTCATTGAGTGATTTTCCCATGTCATGCCAGCAGATTTTTCTGACCTCTTTTTGGCTCCTCTGCTGCAATGCCTCGCTGTCAATTCAATGAAACTGCAAATAATGAGACAAGAAGTGCCAAATGCTCATCTGGTAACCCTCCCACCACATCTTTCACAGGTCTCAGATGGCTGTGTCAGGAGGAGACAGAGATATCCTTTGCTGCCTCTCCTGAAAACGGATTCTGTTTTGATGAAAGCTGTTGTAATCTCTTCCCACTTATCCTGCCAAACCCAAGCTCCACCCAGCAAGAATCCTTGGTATCATCTACATTAGACTGCCAGCAAGGCCCGTTACATTTCCAACTGACATTTGGAGATAGTAGAGATTTCTTTTTTTTTTTTTTCATTTTTACAGTAAAGATGTCCTCAAGGAATTTACATGGAGAGCTTTCCATTATGTTCTGCAGCAGACATTTCTGCCCCAATAGGAAAGGCAGCTGAATATCTAGAAGGCTCTTTGCCCAAGGCACATAGTAATTAGCATTCCTTCTGCCAGGAGGGAGAGGATTAGACTCTCCTCAGCCATCTGCCGAATATGCCTTGCCAATGTCAGAAGAGCATTTTGCTATATAAACAGCACAAACCAGATATCCATATACAATTCTGAAATTTAGTAATTTTCCATTGAAAATAAAATCTGGTTTTGCATAGTGCAGAGAGGAAAAGTGGAAATACAACACATCATAATAAGACACTGACAGTAATGTTATTGAATCTTGAATATTAATTTTGGACACACTGACACTAGCTAAAAATGGCCATGTAATGCAAGTTCTCAGAGATTTCACAAACTACCTTCATGACATCCATACGTGTTCAGCAAATACTTTTGTGATTAACCTGCTGAATAGGAAAATTGGAACAGGCATGTGAAATGTAAAACGGACTTCTAAATTTATTTGGAAAAAGTAATGCTGCAGGGCCTTGGAGGAAGAGACACCCACATTCTCTCAACTCTAAATTGTTACACCATTCTTTACCAAAATATTTTCAGTTACAACAGACACATTGCATTCTGCAGAAAGGTAATTCAATTTTCTGGTGGATTTTGCTATATTCTTGCATTATGTTTCATTACAGTTTGGAGCAAAACAGACTTGTTTTGTTTTCAGTTGCCTACCAAAGAGGATGGAGCTACAGCTCTGGAAGAGCCTACTCTTTCCTGTCCAGAAGCTGAGCTGCTTAGGATCTGACAGTCATCAATCCAGAGACATATTATTCATGCCTGACCACACTCCACTAGCCCTGGATTTGGAATTCATGGATAGCAGGTACATTGGTATCCTCCAGGTGTATCATGGAGAACTTGGGAATAAGGACTTCCAAATATTTAGTTGAGAGTAATCCACTTAGCTATACCCCTACAGCTGGACCTTTCTCCTGTCAGGCCTTCCAGCAAAACAGGATCTCAGTGCTTGTCTACCTGCAGCCCCTATTGCAAGTGACAGAAAAAGCAGAAGAGAAAGAAGATGACACACAGCCTACTGCCAACCCATGTCTTGTGTCAAGGTAGAAAATACTTATCAGTAAATCAAGATTTAAATACCAGTTTTCCCCTTGCTTCAATATTCACAGCGTACTAGCTGTATCCCAAAATTTAATACAAACTTACCAAAAGCTGCTGAACAGCCTTGACATCCACTGATTTCAGAAGCAGAATATCAAATACACTGCAAGCACCATTCCTGGATGGAGTTTTATGCCTAAAAGTAATGTTTTCTATCTCTAATTTTTCTAATTCCTTTAAAAACTGTACAACAGCTCTGTTAGGCTTCATGAGCCTTGTCACAAGTACAAGCCTTCACATTGACACATTTTAAAAATAACCAGTGAGTAAGATCCTGCTCTCATTTCTATAAAAACTCCCCTACTGATGATAAAAACTGGTTAATAATTTAACAAAGTAATCCAAGTGTTCTAAAAGTGGCACAGAGATGTTTATATTTAAAAGAAAATGCTTAGTTACAGGAGATTAATCTGTGAGAGAAGTCTATTATTTAATACAAAAAACCCTTCCAAAACCATTTGCATAGACTCCTAACATCACCTACCCATGGGTAACTATAGTCTACTGGCTCCTCACACTGTTTTACTCTCATGTTCAGAGAATGGCTCTGCAGAGAAAAGGCTGGCTGCTTACAGACTGAAATCTTACCCAAAGGAGGTTAGTATAGTTCAGCATCTGTAACCAAGATCTAAATGATCTAAATTCCACAACTTTAGCCAGGCCCCTACAAAGCAGTAAGAAAAGTTGAGTCTTTCCAATACTGATATATTGATCTATAAATCAGAAAGAATTGGAGGGTTGGTGTTTCTTTTGTGGATTCTGGAAGGTTGCTTATGATGATCAAGGATGGTCAAGCATCCTTGCCACATGATCAGAGATCTCCATTTATATTGAATGTCATTTTCATTGATATTAATTTCAGGGTACCTAGGGCCTGATCCTCATAAACATCAAGCAAATACTTGGATCAGCATCCAGACCATTCAAACTTCTGTCATTAGTCAGCATGCATTTTGATTTGAAACTGAAGAAGGTCAAAACTCGTGAACACTAGTTTTAATATGTTTCTCTTAAGCATTTTACCTTACCTCAGTTTTCTAGCCTTCAAAACAAGCATAATACCAGTTTATTACTAAGAAATACTTTCAAGAAAAACAACGAATTGGAAATTATGTAAAATGGAAAAAATAAATATGAATAATTTTATTAGTGCATCCCCACTTGATTCATCTTAAAGGTAAAGTATAAAAATATTTTTAAATGTTTTTGGACTTATATATATATTCCAAAATTTTATAATTTAACAGGGGATTTTGTGTTGGTTTTTTAAAATATATTATCTTTTATTTTTCGGACAAGTTTGAATATTATAGCCAAATCTATGTATATGGAATGCTGAGCTTCTGGGTAGCTGGAAGCAAAGCCTGAAAGAAAAATTACAGTTTCAAGGCATTTTTTAATTTGGTTTATAAATAGATGGCTTTGACATACCACTCACAAAACCAAAGCTATAGTTAGCTTGCCTGAAGCAGCTGTGCAGCTGGGAGGAGAACATACGCTGGCAGCCCGGCTGTGCAGTCGCCTGGGTTGTGATACACACTATCAAAGCACCAGTCAAGAACACAGGAAGAATTAGCATTTTGGTTCAAGGCAGAGAAATAGGAAGTGGTCTTTGATTTTACACTCTCCAACATGTAAGCCACTGAAGAAAAGCAAGCTAAATAGATTCTTAATTGGAAACAGCAGTTGTAACACAACTCAACTTCTTGGGTTAGGCAGGGAGACTCATGTCAAAATTACTGTGTGCTGTTGTTGTTGGAAAGCTTCCTGATAACTGTGTATCAAAATCATTCATGTATTTAAGTAAAATGAACAACATTCTTGGAGTAGGAATAGTGGAGTGGATACCTCAAGGAATGGCACATCATGCCTGGGACCTGACCCAGGCTCCTTTCTGGCCCTGAAGGTCTTTGCGTTGGCACCAGCTGATTTCAGCCCGAGCACACGGATGAATATCCTGCTATACCTGCAGCACCCTGGCTCTGAATCAGCACAAAATGTTACAGATTTCGGATACAGCTCAGAAGTAGGTCCCCTTGAACTGACAGAAGCTTGCTGATGACAGAAGTTAGCTCTTAGATGATCTGGGCTGTAACTTACTGGAATCATGTCCTATTGCCCTCCCTTGACTGGAACAGATACAGCCACCCTAAAGTTTATTTTGTATTTATTAAATTCACATATTCAAACTGCAAAATTATGATCCACATCCAAACTTTCCAAAATCTCAGTTACTTCAACATAATTTGTTTCAAATCCGTCTTTCAATTAGATACTTCCTAGCTGACAAATAAGCCCAGTACATGCACAAATATGAATGGATAAAACCTAGACATCTCACAGTGAACACCATCACAAAGGCCTTTCATAACTATATGCAACAATATTTTTTTAATCAGGAAGAGTGTTTCCAGCCTCTTAGGACTTCTTCCAACATTAATTTTCAGTGTAGTAGACAAGTATTTTGCAATTGCAAGAGAAATTCTATGTGCCTTAAGTGATGTAACACCAAGAGGCTGAAAAAGAGCAATGGGCTGCTTACAAAAACATCTCTTGACATCTGAGATGTTACATGACCTTCACTTACATCAAGTCCATTAAGTTTAAATATTTACTTTAAATAAAAATAAAAACTACCACAACCTTTCCTCCACAAAGCAGCCATACTTACCACACAAATACCTTCAGAATTCATAATTTAGAAATAAAAGTTTTCTTCCTTGAAAGTACAAAGCTGAGACAGTGATACAAGTGGTAGTCCACTTCACTTCTAAGTGTTAAAAATGTGAAAATGAAAGTTAAAACCAAGTCAACTTGTGCTTGAATTTCACTACTCAGTCCCTTCAAATCCACTTACAGGCTGAGAATTTTGACTGTCAAGACATTGCTAAAAGCAATGTAGCTCTTTAAAACAGTGCTGAAGAAAGAGAAAGGGGATAAAGAACTCATACTGACCACAACTTAAGTATTTTACATAAAATTTCAGAGTGAGTTGCAGACTCATGCCTTCCCCACCTCTTCAGATGTAATTAAAGAATTTACTAAGTTTCATACAAACTGATGAAAGTGGGGCTCAGATTTACAAGTCACTTTTTGGCAAGTGTTAATTATTTCCCCCTAAAAACTTAAGATAAATAAGTATATTAACCAAGAAAAAATACAGCCCTCTCAATTCTATCTAAGATGGACTATGAGAAAGAACTTACACTGATGACAGAGACATGCCACAGTATTCAAACAAAAAGAAAATGAAAAAAACCTGCCCTCTTAAAGATCAATCTAATTATAAAAGGAGGCATGAACATTGCAAACTCTCACACTGGGAATGTTTGTAACTTCATCTCACTGATATCTGATACAAATTTATCAAGTTTTTGGTGATAGCAAATTTAGGAGGGAGTGCAGTGGCAAAATGTGCTCATCTAATGTTACTATTTTAGCTGCTCTACAACATTTTAAATCTACATACCTATATTTTTACAGAGTTGACATCCCTTATCCTTAAGAAAGGAGATAAAGTGACAAGGGGATAAAAGCTTGGGTTTTTGCACAGTGCCACTAACCTGCTTTGGAGAAGGCAATGGCAGCACAAGTCAGCAAAAGAGGGCTCTTTTAACTCCTGTTCCTCCAATCCTCCTCATTAAAAGCTATTTAATCTAATTATCAGTAGTGGAAAACCAAACAAAAGCTCTTTATGAACCAGGCAAGAAAGTCCATACAAAAGAAAGAAGCAAAACAAACAATGAGAAACTTACAGTGTAAAAAAGCTGTCACAAAATAAGCCACAGCAAGTTACCCTGAGTGCCATGTTTGTAAAATATTCATCAAATCAAATTAATACTAAGCCAATTAGAACAAAATCTTGGACTCAGTGTGAAACAATACAGAAGGCTCAACCAAAAACAAATGGAGATAAAAGCAAGCAGAAAAAAAAGGTTATTAAAAGAACATACATAAGAAATGTAGAGACTTGTAAAAAATTTTTAATTGTAGCACACAACTGTGAAGTTTTAGATTTGCAGTCAGCAAACAAATATAATTTGAAATAGTCAAGAGAACCAAGGAAAAATCTAGTGGGGAAAAAGAAAAAAAAAAAAAACAAACAAGGAAAAAAACTTCCAAAAACCAGCTCCTGTAGGATAAAAAGAAGGATCAAGCCTTTGAAAGTTTGCTTAGAGGACTCAATTTGCCACAAAAGCCAGGTAAACCCAGGAAAACCAAACATCACAGAGGTCCTCATTGGCATCTTCACATTTATGAGCTGGGCTCCCCACTTGAAGGAAATGTCCCCTGGCACAGCTGGGCAAGGGTGTCAGTGCCAGCACACCAGGGGACACACAGCATGAGCACTGGTCCAGCTGCCAGCCAGGGAACAAACATGCAGAGTGTGGTGAAAGGACTAGACGCAGTGATCACAAACTGAAACAAGGGAAAATCTGTTTAAACACAGAGATAAAAAACCATTCTAACTGTGGGGGTGTGGGTGGCCAGGTGCTGGAACTGGTTGCCCAGAAAGGCTGTGGAATGTCCGTGCTTCGAGATGCTAAAATCCTTGGGATGTGGCTGGCCCTGAGCAGCCTGCTCCAGCTGAGCCTGCTGTGAGCAGGGGATTGGAGCAGATGGTCACCAGAGGTGCCTGCCAACCTCAGCCCTTACTGCGCTCCTGGGAGCTTAGGGGAGATGGTGGGAACACAAGGCTTGCCAAAAGAGAAGTCAGATTTTAGTTGTTTCCCCACACATGCACTAGAATATGAGTCTCTTACAGGAAAAACTGGTTGAAAATGGTTTCAACTCATTTTTTTCCCATGAATTAAAAAAGGTGGTTTTCCAACATACTGTAGAGCTAAATGAAATAAAGGAAAAGAGGGGAGCTGACCCACTGGCTGCATAGGGAGCTCGAGAAGGATGGGGTGGGTAATAAGACCAAAGGGCTAGGGACAGACAGGGATGCTTGGCTCCCCTTTGCAGCTTCCATGAAAAGGCAGAGGTAATTATGAAGGCATATGCAATAATTACATAATTACATAAAACCATCTTCGTGATACAGCCAAATGACACTCATCACACCCTACTCTGAGAAAATAAAGATGGAGAACTCTGCATTGCAGATGAATTCTTCTTTTAAAATGGAGGAGTGTGAGGGAGGAAAAATAGAAATTTGCTAAGCACAGAAAAAGTGAATAGTCTCTATATATAATTGGAAATAAAAATATGTAAAATACTATTTCAGTAGTGCTCTCCTTTGAGTTCTAAAAATAAAAAATATTGTGCTTATCAATGACAAATACACATTTATATTCACAAAAATATAAATGTACCAATGCATTTTTAAAAATACATTTAACACTAATGTCTAAAATAAGAATAATATAGAAGATAATTCTTGACAATATTAAACACTTAAGAGTTCTTTACATCCACAGAAAATGCTGTATGAACAATAACTAATTGTGGTAGGTAAAAATATGCTGACTTTGACTCCGTTATTACTCTGCCTCCAGATTCAATCAGAACTAGAGTGTGTTGGCAATAACTCAGGAAATGGCAATTTGCTAGAACAGATCGAAAAATTAAAGCACTAGACACATTTAGAATCCATAAAATATCTGTCACCAGAAAGTCAGTATGTTTATTTCTAATTGTATGCAGACTGAGTCTAATGCCAATAAAATGAAAAGTGGTTCTGTCATCAGTTGGGCAACTGATTATTTACTCATCATTAGAGCTGAACTGAAAAGAGCGCCTTTTGGCATGTGCAGAAATCTGCTGGTAGTCATATACTGCCTTACAACTTTTCTCTTTAGCCTTCAAAAAGAGTACATGCACCATCTTTTTTATGAACTTTTTTCCCTTCTTACCTGAAAGTATAAACCAAGCAGCAGTAAAGAGAAGCATCATCATTTGCGTTAAGCAAATAAATGTAACATAGCAGAAGAGTGAGTGATGGAATCTGAGCCACACCACTACAGAAAGAGATGGATTTTGACAACTGTTTGCTAGGGTTCAGATAAAACACAGATAAACTCTAAAAAAACCCCAAAACAACAACAACAACAACAACAACAACAACAACAACAACAACAAAAAAATACACCACCAAAACCAAAAACCACCAAAAGAACCCCACAACCAAAATCAAAACCCCAAAGCTGAATATTCACTGATCTAGTTCCAATCTAAAATACATGTTTAAGTCTTACACCTCACTTCTACCTCCCTCTTCATCTTAAAATTCCAGTGTAATAAAATACACATGCCTTGCATCCACAGGAGACAGAACGTGTCTGCCAAGGACTCTGACTTCAGATCCTCTGTTAATTCTAACAGCACAATCTCCAGGCCAGCACAGTATTTAAGCTCTCTGCATGAGCTAGCAAGGGTGTATTTTGATTCTGCAACTTGTTTGCACAATATCAATCATAACTCAGTAAGCTGTAACCAACATTTTCAGAGGCATCAGTGCCAACCTCAATGCAGTATGACACAGCAAATATGAGAAGCTGACCAGCTTTAATACATTAAAATACATGTATATTTGAGGATGTGTGATACTGAAAAACCTGTTTAAGAATCCCAATATTTGGGAAAAACTGTTTTTCAGTTTTCCTTAAGGGCACAACATTTGACAAAAAAAGAAACAAAGTTTAGAAATGCTGACATGGTTAAATCACAAACTGCAATAATGATGTGTTCATATGTTTCATAAGAAATGCTTCTGCACTCCAAGAAAATAATTATGACTTCCAAAACCATCAAAACACAATAATTATAGCACTAATTACTCCAGTGAATCCAGAGCCAACTAAAACTATGCTATTAATTCCATCTTAACTCTCAAATATACCAATTTGGACTGGATCTCCCTTATACACTCTATAAGCATATTGATAATTGTTTTTATTTCCCATGAAAGGGCAATCACCTGACTTAAAATTTTGTCATAGTACCGTGTCTGTAACTCCATGTTCAGATGGTTGAACAATTATTTCTTTAGTTAATCATTACTTGTTAGCACAATATTAACTTCATTCAGCCAACTACATAATACATGGCTATTTTGAAGTATGGACTGAAAACTGCAAAGCATGTCCTGAAATTTTATGACTTACTACAGCCTCAGGAAACTGTATGCCTCTGCCTCTCAGCCATTTACTGATCTGACACAGCTGTGTGTGTTGCTCCTGCAAAAGATCACATTGGTTTAAACAGGTACTGCTGCAATAGCAAATGACTACCAAATTTATAGAACAAGGTGTTACACTCTTCAAGGCATTCTAGTTTACCAGATACTCTTACAAGTATTGGTGCACACTTTAAAGTTTTGAAGAGAGTTCTGCCTGAATTAATTTGTTCTATGATTACAGATGCCAAACCATTTTGCATAAAGTAGAAAGGTGCTTAAGATTATGATACTTCCAGCCTCTGCCCTCATACAGTAAGTGCACATTCTCAGAAAACTCTTAATGAGTAAGCTCTGCAGGGATCTGGCTTGCCATGTGGTTGGGGCTTTTTGGTTTCATGCTGCCAAAATGAAGTTAGACATTTTAAATGCATCTGTCATCTTTTCAATGCCATCCTAGAGCGTCATTGCTTCAGCTGGCACGGAACAGGATGAATCTTGGCTTCACTGAGTCAAGATATGACACCATTGTGAACAGTTGTTTAAATTACAACTGTCTGCCTTCAGAGTAGCAGCTTATTCCATAGCATTCTGTGGTGTTCTTTCCACAACAAATTACAGCAAATAGCTTCAAGTTAAATTCCATTTCAAGAATAAACAAACTCCAAAAGCACATATTCAGTCTTTATTTTATTAAAACAAGATTTGTTCTGCTGAAGGAATGAATGAATTTATAACTGCAAAACAAACAAGGAACAAAACCTTTGCTTCTGGGCATGCTCAGAACTATGCTATTACAATTTTTTCTGAAAAATATTACCAGGAATGCTGTAATTCAGCAGATAAAATATTAAAGGAAAAAATTCAGTGATTTTAGTTACATTAGTGAGAGAGATACATTTTACTTTTCCTATCTGTCCCCAATACACCAAAAGCTGAAAAACCTTTATTTCCAGTATGAGCTCAGATTACTTTGTTCTCAGGCAGAGTGACACCAAGGGAAAAAGAAAGGAAGGAAGACCAGCAAAGGAATCAAGAATCATCATCCCACTCCTGTTTCACATTAGTCAGTGAAGTAAAGCAGACTCCAAGCACAGGAGCACCTGTACCAACCTGCCCTCTACACTTCAGACTGGGACAACATCCTCTTGTTACCTGTCACTGACTTACTTCCAAACAGAACAAACTGCCCTGTAATTTAGCTCTTTACAACGTAAAAAAGAAATCCAAATATATGACTGAGAAAAACAATGGAACAATTAATCTGAAATAAAATGAGAAGAAGATACAGAGAAAGAATATTCAGCAACAGCGCTCGATGAGTCTGTAGTACCCCTGTATACTTACAAAACCACATTGTGTCAAACGATCACAGACAGGAGAGACAGAGAAGCAGATTAAAAATTAAAACATCAAGCAAAATTATTGCAAATACATTATAAATAACAAGAACATGAAAGCCACAAAAACACATTCTCATTTGGGCACAAATTAGTATGAAACTTAAGCACAACTTCAGATGAAGCCATAGTCTCATTAACAACAGAAATACCTCATTTATCTGAGTCCCAGAGAGGGATACTTTCCTAACACAATTACAAGAACATTGGATGCAAACCTGCCAGAAAGAACAAGAGAGCAAAAAACCCTATCAGCAAATTACCTGAAGAACTGCAAGGTGCAAGTGTCGAATATCTAAAGTTTTGGGGGATTGCTGTTCTATGTTTGGCAAAATATGACTGAGTCACACTCATGGTTCACAATACTAGTGAATAATAAAAATTTATCTGCTTAGAATTAAGGTTATTTTGAAAGGTTGAATGAGGACTTTATGTGGGGAAAGACTTTTAAAAATTATGAAATGGATAATAAAAACAATGAACTCACAGGTCAAAATTGCATATGCATAAAGACATGGTAACATTTTTCTCAACTATGATAAAAGGTCCTGGTTCTAACTGCTGTCAATCTAATTCAAAAAGCATGACATTATTCCTCTCTAATCCAGTTCTTTTCTTGCTGCTCTAAACATACTGACAAAACATCTTTGTCCACTAACTTTAAAAGAAACCACTACCCCTCAAAAAAACACAAAAGGAGAAAAGAAACACAAACAAAAATAGAAAGATCACCTGAAACCAACCAACCCGCCCATCAATTTCAGAGAGAAAGTATTTCAGCTCTCAAGTTTGACATCTGTGTAGGCTTCACAATCATGTTTTGAAGTTTCAGCCATGATGCTAATGGAACAATGTTCTATTCCATAAGGGCAGAAACTATTATTTATCTAACAGGAAAATACTTGCTTATTTCTCAAGACTCCAGAATACTTCCCTTGTCTCCTTTTTGCACGATACTGGACATCTTTTGTTTTGCAAGTATGTTCATCAATTCTCTTTCCAAAGCATTTTCTGCATTTACTTCTCAAATTCCAGTCTTTCTGCTTTTTCCTAGTAGTCATTGAGCATGCACAGAAGAGGTTTCTGAACACTGAGAAGTGAGGCACAGGATTAACATCCAAACCTACAGTAAATCTTATTTTGACAATGTCAACCACAGAACTGTTTCCAAACTTGCACCCCAAGTCTTGTTCTTCTACTAAATTCTTACATTTCATACTTTTTTTCATTTTTATTTTTTTAAAGGAAAAATATATGGCTACTTACACTTTTATTTAAATATAACATTTTTCTTCTAAAAACCCCACCATGATAAGAGGGTCTATTATTAAAAAAAAAAAAAAAGACATTACAGTCTAAAAATATTGGTCATTCTATAGTCCTCAACACATTTTTATTACTCAAGATTTCAAGGAAAAGTTGTGCACTCGAGTAAGACAAATGTACAAAGAATGAGTATGGAGAACAAATACACACTAGTGTTCTTAAAGTACAATGTGCATTAAAACTTATTCACACAAAATAATTCATGCTCTTCACGTGTAAAATACTGTGAAAAACAAGATGGAAGAAGTTAAGATAGGAAAACATTCTTGCATCATAAAAATGTTAGAATGGGACTTTATCTATAGAGTTAAAGCTTTGCTTTAAAACAGGCTTTATTTAAAAATCTTCTTTTGCTTTATCTAAAAATTATCCTTTCTATAAAAACCATTCCTTTAAAATGTTGCTTTAAAAACATCAGTTTTATATTAGATAAAATATTAAATTATACAGGCACAATTAGTTAAGAGGGCTATACTAATATTATAGCCCTTCATTTTCCAGTGACTTGCAATACAGTCATAAGATTCTGTGTCTACTGACAACCATAGGAAAATTCATCCATAGAAATCAACTTTTATATAAAAAATAAAATAAATTAAAACAAAACAAATAACAATCTGTCACACCATATTTCACTTGTAAATGAAGTTACTTTCCAGCTGACACATGGACATCTTTTATTTATCTTGGGGAATATGCATGTACATTAAAAAAATCCCCAAAATATCCTCTGAACATGTGGTTTATGATGACAGCTTTTTTATTTCCTTCAGATACTGTATATTAAAATAAACCATTTCCAAGTCCACCCTTATCTCCAAATCTGTGACCCCTGACACTTCAGAAAGAAGTGAATGAAGAATCAAGAATGGTTTTGTTTTCTGAGGGGAAAATGCACAGATGTGTTCAATGCCAGAGACAGCAGGGTCTGATCTTTCCAATGTTTTTCTTGTGTTTGGAAAAATGTATTGTACCACGAGAGAATTTATGAAGACCTTTAAGGTAAAAGAGATTATATAATATATCAAATTGAAGATTTAAAAACCAAAGCCCAGATTATGATGATTTTTAACTGTGTGCTTAATTTACTATAAATGAACCATTAATCTTGGGTTTTAAAGCACAGAAACAGACTGGCTTTATGTCTCCTAACCACATTAAATAAACTGTCATCATAACAACTATTAAAAAAAGAAAGAAAACTAAGTCAAAACACCATGGGGTCCATGGGTTTGGGTTTCTTTGCCATAAAACCATAGCAGGTGGAACATCAGTGGCCGAATGTGAATCTCTATAGAACATAAGTTTAATTCAACCAGGTTTTTTTAAACAAATACTTGAACTTTAATACATTTAGATGGATGCTGTGTTAGGTTTATTTAAATATTTTACTGAAAGTTTAGAAAGTTCGACTTCTAGTCCCTAAAAATTTAACCAAGACTATACCCAATAAAGTCAGAAAAGCACAGAACCCCAAACTCAAGGCTGACATTCTAAAACAACTCACTGCTGTTTGTTTGCATTACAACTTTTCCATTCCCTTCACTAAAGAATATGAAATTCACCTACAAACTTAATCAACAAGCTATCAAAAACAAATTAAAACCCCCCAAACCTAACCCTGTATTTCTTTTAGAATTCAAGATTTCACTTTAGCCACCACAATTTGAACAGTCCCCTAAAGAGACATATTTCCCTACCTGCATGGTCCATTATTGCTTGATGAGAGCCCACAGTGACTTTTAGTCCAATAAAAAAATGCTTTGCACATGATTTCAGGAACAAAAAGGTCAATACAAAAATGTGTAAAATTATATTTCATTTCAAGAAAGCACTGGATTGATCTGAATTGAATGATACTGTATTAATTTTAATGCCATTCCACAGGCAAGTATATATTATGTGTTGAAGAAGGTGCACATATACACGAACACAAAATACATACACAGAATTCAGCCCCGATTGAAGTACCTTCATTAAATTTCCAGCATAGCAACTGAGTCATCTTCTGCATTTTAGAATTATGTGAAAAAATTAAAATAGGCACAATTAATTTACATAGCTTCTAAATTACCTTATTATAGTGCACTGTTACGCACTGATAATACCATAATAATAATATGATACCATTCAAGGTCATTTTGCTGATGTACAGGTGAAGACTAGTAAATATGATTCTAAGTGCTTTTAACTCAAATCCACAACTTGTGGAGCTTTACACAGTAGAACAGTGCAATATATTATGTCCCCATATTCCAGGAACAAGAGCTGAGTTTACAGTTCTATTTGTTTCACATTAGACTGGCTTTGCACTTTCTGGAGCTCTAGCACTTCAACTGCGCTGTCTGTGACCTCCTTTTTTTCCCCTTCCTTCTTCCAGGTGCTGGCTATAAAAAAAAAGAAAAAAGAAGTTCTTTTGGTAGCTAGCTCTCACCTGGTAGAACAAGACAGTTTCGATGTAATGGCACAGCAGTTCTTCTAGAGGGCCTGTTCACAGTGCTAGGATGACCCCGATCTCCACTTACTTCCCAGTTCCTGACTTTGGAGGAAGCTTGCTCTGGTTTCTTGGGGAAAGATTCTGATGTGACTTTCTGCCTTTTTTCAGGAGTCCCTGTTACAACTGCTGAGTTCAGAAATGCCCTTTTTGGTTTCCTCCTCACCTTTAATTTTTTAGCATCAGGCTTTTCTTTCTTAGGGTGCTTTCCCACTGTAGTTTTCCTGGTCTGGCACCTGTGGATGGAGAAAGCAGATTTCTGGGCACAAGGTTGAAGTTGTCTTCTCATCCCCTCTCTCTGCTGTTTTTTAGTTCTGGATGTTTGTTTGCCTGTGGTTCCCCTGCTTCCTCTCTTCCCCACAGTACATCTGACAGACTTGGATCCTGCAGCCTTTCTGGAAAAAACTGGTTCTTTTTTAGTGCCTTCTTTTCTCTTCCATATTGCTTTTGGAGTCTCCCTCTCTAACCACTCACTTCTGATGGAGGTCAGAGGAGTTTTGGTAATTCTATTAAATGGAATTAATCTATAATCTCCTTCTATCACAGAGTTCAAAGGTGAAATGATGAGGTGTTTAAAAGAGTTCTCAGATACGAGACAATCTGTTCTTTCTGTGGAAACAGAAGGTCCATCTGCCTTTTGACTAGGGGCTACATCATTCCCTTTATCTGGATCTGGCAGGAAAGATGCTGAAGAAGAACTATAGAAGTCTGACCAACTGAGTGACTTTGATGGTGTGCTTTCTCTCTGAGCATCAGCTAGTTTCTTCATGTTTGTGTCAATGCTGAGACTTTTGAAAAGCTGTCGAACATGAGAAGGCTTTTTGGCCTTTTCTCCAACTGTACTCTTTGGAGGCGTTTTCAGAATTCGATTTGTCAGTGGGTCATAATATTTGAGAGAACACTGTTTGTATTTATACCTTACATAGTCCTTGCTATCTGTGGAGTTACGATTTTTCCTCATTTTGGGAATATCTATAGGTTTACCTTTACACTGTTTTACCTCTGGGCACGACAGTACATACACTACTGTTTTGGGCTGTATAGGACTCATGATCTTGCTGTAGGACTCTGGAAGTTTAAGAGCACATAGTCTAGTTTTCATGTTTGGAGTTTTTTCATTCTCCAGCCATGCGATGCTTGCTTTCTGGTCAGCTGGATCAGATTCTCTTCTAGACATTCTCCTTTTTGCTACAGGGTAGTTCAGCAGACTTGTTTGGGTGCCATGGCTGACTTTAACCACCTGACATCTTGAAGCCAGGCGCCATGTCCTTTTCCTAGGCCTTTTCACAATTTGTGGGTTGCATAGTGTATCTGAGGCTAAAGATGGGTTATCAAAATCAGAGCCACCACTTAAAGCATCATTAAATTCTGGCAGTGCTTTAACTGGTGCACTTTCTGTTCTATCACCTTCAATAATATTGATCCTTTTTTCATCCTTTTGCTTTTTTTTCTTCATTCTCTTCCCTGTACAGTTGGCTGAGGATTCACTGTTAAAATAGCAGCGAAAACGACCTTCCCTGAAATCCCGCACAAGTTCTGCAATTTTTATATCATCTTCATACATTATTTGAGACCAAGTCTTTCCCACAAAAGAAGGAGGCACATGAGGCAGGGCTGGAAGAACTGGTTCTTCGGTATGAACTACAACATCCTTTTTTACTGCTTCTGTTTTCTCTAATGACTCAGTTTTTAAAACAGAAGAGAGCTGTGTTCCATAGTCTTTATCTTGCAAACATACTTGGACCTCTTTTAGGAATTCTATATCTTTTATAGCTGCCTTGGGTAAGTCTGTTCCTACCTGTATTGGTGCATCACAGTCAAAACTCATTTCAGAGCCCTCTAAATTAGTACAGTCCAGAAGTGATGAAAAAGGTACACAGGGATTATTCTCTTCTTTGAAATTAATTTCTTCAGATGTAGTTTCATGGCAGTATTTCAAAATTACATCTTCAATAGTTTCATCCACTGAACTTTCATCACCTCTGTTTGTGTTTTTGCATCGTGCTAGTTGTGGGGATGTCCCAAGGTCTAGGGAGCTGCTGATACCCACAGTATCCCTGAGATGGAGATCAGACACCAAAGTTTCATCCTGAGTTCGTAAACTATCTCGCTTTGAGAGAGATTGACCTGAGGTAATAAAGAAAGAATTGCTGTGGCTGCATGAAGGATTCTGATGAGAAACTGAAGGGTGTTTTGGGTGAACCTGTGCTGGAGCAGGATTCAAGCGTGGGTTCAACAACACATCACTGCTGCAGACTTCTGTTGCTCTTTCATCACATCCGCTCCGCAGAAACAGATTTGATCCTGCCAAATCCCTAACATTTCTTCCTGTTTTAGGATTAACAGAGGAACTGTGGCTTGTAGGACTGAGAGAAAACTGCTTAGATACAGGGCTCACAGCTGTAAACTGACCTTCATGGCTTTGATTCACTATTCGAGCATTTTTCAGAGTTACCCATTTCTTATCGCTACAAATGCCGATAGACTGCTGGGATATTCCTGGAACACGTTCCTGGCCTCTTGGAAGTTTTTGAAAACCTGCTTGTGTTAAAGAAGTTTTCTTTGTGCCCTCATGAGACAGGCATGAAACAGAAGAGCCTATTTCACGAATGGACTCCTGGTCTTTGCTGGAAATCTCCTGTTTCTCACTGCTCCTCTTTTTCTGCATCTCTTCTGAAGACAGGCAAGAAATCCTAGGAGCCTCCAGAGTGACAGGGAGTGGCATGTCATCATAGGTTGGTCTAAAGGGCAGGGGAGAAAAAAACAGCTTATATAATTACTGTAAATATGCTTAAATTTTTCAAACTATAGTAGTGTGGAGGTTTTTTAAGAGTAATTACCTAGACTGCATCACTTCTAATGAACAGACTGAAACTACTGTTTCTGCTACTTTAGCAGAAATACTAAATTTTTAAAAATTATGGAGGGGAAAATGCTCCACAAAGCTAAAGATAACAATTTGGGCATTAGTCTATCACCCTCTTCATGCAACCATCAATTAAGAATGGCCAAACATAGATTACAATAATTTTAGAAACACAGCAAAGCAGGAAAAGTAAAGATACTTCTTTTGTCTGACGTGGTAAGCCTATGAAGAGGTTATTTCACTGGTCATACTATCACTACTTAAAATTGAGCTTTTGTAGAGAAATGGAACATAATAATATCACACAGTATAAAACCATCATTGAGTATAAATGCCCTTTACTCTACAAAACATGGCTGCCTGATAGGAACTCTGCACATGTAGCCAAGGAACTCCATGCTTACTGTTTCTCACACACATACCACAGCATCTGACTCACTCCTGGAAGAAGCCAAGTTTGGATTGTTCAGCCTCGCTGTGACAACAGGTTTTTCTCTATTGTGTAACTGACAGTTCTGTCCTTTTGGATTGGGTTTGTGTCTTGCAGAATTAACACAGCTGATAGATATGGACTATTTTTCCCATGCAACACAGGAATCCACAAGGCTTCAATGTGTAACAGATGAGAAAATCCAATTAAAACAATTTTTTAAAATATGTAAATATAACTGAAGTAGAGACTATTGAGTTTTACTTGAAAATTATAACCAGACCTTGTGAGACCCGAATGGATGCTTACTCTAATACATGGCAGATGTCAGCTAACAGAAGTACTGCGAATAAATTTTATAGTACAGTAATTTCCTAGGTAATATAACTGAAGAGTACATACAGGTAAGTGATATAGGGCCGATTAAGCAAGAGAAACCTCACATAATGAAACTTTAAAAAAGAAGAGGATTATTTCTATTACTGTATGATTGCAAAGTAGTCAAATAGATCAGATGATCACACTGTGTCTGTCAGCTGAACTGCTGCTTTGCCTTTGCATGGATTCTTGGTCACCTATGGTCTGAAATAAGACCTCAAGGGAAGGGCAAATGCAGCAAAAATAATCTTTTTACTTCCTAACTTCAGAGTTCTTCCATCTTTGCATGAAACATCTTCATCCTGGCATCTGGACATTGCTGAAAGACTAAATAGAAAACTAAATAGATTTTCATATGGAGAAACTATAGCAAACTCCTGGGTCTCTAGCTCAGTTAACAGCCTACAAGTTCTTTTCAAAAATGAGTTTTAAGCAAATGTCTCTGGGAGAAGACAACAGAACTACAGTTTTATATAGTTAGGAACTTCTGACAGTTTTGCTACAAATTACCTCCCTTAAGAAGAATAAAGATTTACTTTCTAAAACGCTCCATATTATTTCTTTAGGTAATAAACTTGCATACCAAGAGTTTGGAGGAAGGAATGATTTGGTGGTTTGTGGGTGTTTGGTTTTGTTTTGTTTTATTATTGGGGGAGAACAACAATATCCTTTGAAATTCAGTATAAGGCAAAGCTCTGATGAATTTTTCTTTTTTCCACATAACTACTAGGTATACTGGTTCTGTAAAACAAATCAATTCTTACGAATATTTCCATAACCTTTTAAAATGGCACATAAAGATCCCTTGTGTGAATTCAGCTAAATAGCAAAAACAGATATTTAAAGAACTGAGTGAAACTGTGTATAAATCCAAGTGTCTTAACATGAGAAAGAAGAGAATCAATATCTTATCTCAGGTGTCACTTCAGACCATGATTTTCTTTTCAGAACAGGATCACAAAACAAATCTATTCATGCTTTATTTTCCATTTTTGCTTTTCTTCCTCCAAACTCTCTCTATATTTGGGGTTTACTCTTCCCCCTTCTTCCTCCACCTTAATCTAGATTTTGTGCATTATTTTTCTATTCCTTCTTGCAATAACTTAGAGGAACATGGTAGCTTGTTTTTACTTGTTAGAAGGTTTTATTCACCAAGGGAACTTTTATTAGTGAAGCCTCAAGAAAGGGCTTTATTCACTTGGACGTCGCTTTAAAGTGAATCCTGTATTTTCTCCATGGCAAAAAAATGGTGAATATTCTCAAGATAGTGTGATTAAATCTATTTATTTAAGATGGGAGGACAATTTATTTACTTGTAGTGATGTGTACATCATGTCCTGGGCTAGTTTGGTATAGACATACATATTAGCTTATTCTGTCACACCCCTGATAATACCAATGAGTGCTTTCAGACAAAGTACCCTTCTGCTTGTTTGTCAGACAGACAGCAGAGCTGTATACTGAGAAACACTGCACTGTACTGGGATCAAACTGGGATTTTTGTCTGCCATTCAAAGAGGAATGAGATTTTATTGATTTTCCTTCGCCTACAGAGAAAAATTTAACACAGTGATCCTCTTACCACTCTTGAAATATGCACGATAAATAAAGAGAATATTTTTCAAAATCTGAGCATTAATGACTTGGTCAGTTAACGTAATTCAAGTATTAACTGAACATGTGAACTGCAAGGATAATGAAAAAAATAAACACGTAAATACTTATCTGACATAATCAACAGACAATAAACCAAAATCATGAACCCTCTCAAAACATACCATAAAATATACTGCTAAACAGATATATAAAGCCCAGAATTATAATATTTAGAATCAAATATATAAAGCTCAAATTTGAAGAATTTGTAAATGCATGTGAGATTGTACAGTCTGTTATTGTAAGTGCTGACCTACATACTCCTTCTTTTTTCAGGTCTTCACATTTAAATGCGATCAGTCGTGTTGTTTCAAATCCATAAGTAGTGAAAAGAAGTTTAAAAGTGCAGAGACAACACAAAAGCAATATACTTGCATGATGTTTATATAAACACATGTCTTTCTAAATTTACTTCATTGAGCAAGTTTCACCTCAAATGGGCCAAATTTACTGCTCAACAGTAGAACAGAAACAGGAATTCATAAGACATGCATTCCACTAACACATATTAAAAAAAAAGCCTTCTGTATTATACCTGCTGTCATGGTATCTGTGGGGATGATGCTGTAAAACATCTTGCAGGAAGCGCTCCATCAAGCTACTGGTACCCATACGATTCCTACAGTATGTTGTAAAATGTCTGTGCTGGGAGCTGAAAATATGCTGGTGAAAGATAAAACAGATCATTAGTCTAACAGTACTGCTAACACACAGGCCTGTTCCTAAAAATTCCTTCCCAGCCTAAATATTACACCATTACTATGAAAATACTTAAAAAAAGGAAAAATCTTCAGCTTTTTCTACTTTAAAGACTTCACTGAGATTTTTAAGTATGCTTAGGCAGTCTCAAATAATAATAAAATGTATCAAAACATCCTTCTGAGTCAGAACTTAAATTGGTGGTTCTAGTAGCTGCTGACAAATCTCTTCTAACTAGTACAAATACTCTCACCAATCTCAGAGCTGCTCACAAGTCTCTTGGCCAGAACAAATACTCTAAATGTATCTATAAATGACTTATCATATTCTCGAACTTCTAAAGAGCAAACATCCTATAATTCACTCTAATTAACAAGATTTTTCTCAAGTGTAGAAGATTAAATAGGCTTCTACTTTCTAATTTAAAAAGTCTAAAAGATGGGAGACTGACAGAGCTAAAGAACTGAAAACAGTTGATCAAAAGTCTCTAGCCTTGGTATCATATTACAGTAACCCTAACACTTTACAATACATACAGATCTCAAGATTAAAGACACAGAAAAAACCATAACGAATGCAATGCACAGCCCTGTGCCACTTTGGAAAAGCAGACTGCAGCAGCCATGCCACTCCACCAGCATCTTTTATAAGAGGTTACAAATAAGCAAGGTATTTTCCTCAGGGCACATATTGTGCAATTAACAAACTGCTTATTTTTCACTCATTATTGGTTGTTTAGTGTAGAAACTGGTATTTTAAGTCTTTAGGTACACCTTGCTATCTGCTGCCAAATTATGCAGAAGCTGTCTCACCTGTTCCAGATTACTGTAGTGTACATGGCAACAGTTGCAGTATCCTTGTCTATTTTGCACAGTGGATGCTCCAGGCCGAGGATGTCCTTGTCCACTTCTGTGTAAACTGAAAGAAGCAGGCATTATTATCAAGACATGTTGGGTTGTTTAATCCATACCCTTAGCACAGAAATTCTAAATATCTATCTTACTACAAAGATGGGAAAAACTTGCAAGATCAACGTTTCTATGTTAAAATTGTAATGGTAAGCAGGACTATGTTTTTTAAAGTATTCTCAAGCAAATTTCACTAAAGAAATTTTTCCTTAAATGCAAAACAAAGGATAACAGCTTGAAGGCACAGTAAGCTGAAATCTGAAAATAACTGCCTCTAAAGAAAAAGGCAGAGTCATCTTTTCATTCATCTGTTTGTTAGTATTTTGAAATAAAAGAAAAAAAGACCAAAGACACCTGATACCGACACAGTAGTTTTGGGCACTACAATGTGCCTTCCCCACAGTTTTTAACAGCACATGGGTATAAGAAACAAAGGATCACCATCATACACTTAATCCATATTGTGTCACTGTCATCCATTACACAAGGTAAAACAGAGAAGGCTGAAAAGCAGATTCTTCCCATTTTACTTTGGTAAGCAGTAAGTTGGATGCCAGTCAGATCATCACCTAACTTACCCGCCACTGCTGTCCTGTCGTGGAGAGCCCTCAACACCATGTCTTTGGATTCCTACAGAAAAACAAAAACAACTGAAAAATAAGCCAAGCAAACACACATGTACAAAACATGAAAACCAACAGAGAATCAAGTAGATGGAGAGTTTTACCTGTAGCTAGCTACTTCTCTTACACTGCATTTCTCAAAACTTTTTTAAAGGAAGATTAAAGGTTTAGTAAGTTCAAAAAAGCATTAAGAGATCCTTTTGTCCGCGAAATTAATCCAAGAACTTCATAAGTAAGCTTTACTCTTGCATGGCTGAGGTGAGTGAGAATTTTTCTACTGATTTGTCTGGGTTCAAGACAAGGCGATCCACACTGGTACTGCAACATCCATGATCACTGAGATAAAATGTAAAATGTCTCAATCAGCTTACAACAGGACAAGAAACTTACACCTACATGGAAACTTTGTGGATGATTCAGAAGCCACTCCTTCCATCTAAGTTCCATAATGAAATTTAAGAAATCAAAGTATGCGATTGAACTACAAGGTGAACTAATGGTCCTACTGATAATTATTACATTTTTAAATGGAACTGCAACAAAAACTACTTGCAAGTTTTTGAACGTCTTACCTTGTAATGAAGAAGCAGAAGGTTCATCAGATCGTTTGATTCTCTCAAACATCTGTAAGTAAAAAATTTTTAAAAAGTCAATCCATCTTCACACTCACCATATGCTGAAGCTCCTCCTTCAGTCCAAGCTACAAGCTCTTCAGAAGCTGTATACTGTTTCAGCTATAGACCAATACTTGACTTAAAAGAAGCTGCATTCTAAAAAGAAACTTCTGCTTTACTAGGTTACCCTAATATTATATTTAAAAATACATTTTAGCTTTGATAAAAGGAGCTAAATTTAATTAATGAAATCAAATACTATACTTACGAGCACAGCCTAGACTCTGTTAGGTTATTAAGCAATAACCTTATCAAATTAATGTAATTACTTAATTTCTTAAGTTGCCTTAACAATTAAGATCAGAGACATATGCAACAAAACCCATATGAGACCTACACCACACAAAGTAATTATCTAGGCTGGAAAAGTAATCCTTATTACTCAAAAGATCTGCAAATCAATTTTGAATCTCACAATTTTTAATAAAAATATGACTGCAGCAACAAGCAGTTACATGCTGTAGGGCATCCAAACACAAAGGACTTCCAAGTGTCACACAAGCCTTTTACTCTATGGAACGCAAGTGTTAAATCAGCTTTCTAGTACCTACCTTAGAGTCACCAACCTTCCTCATCCACCAAAGCTGACTCCAGACTAGCAAACAATAAATGTTGAACAGGAGGCCATTTGCAGTGCAGGACACTTCTCTCATCCCATCTGGCAACAAGGAAGTGAAAGAACCTTTTAAAATAACATAAATAATGCATTTTTTCCATGCCCAAAGGCATATAAACTCTTCTGTACCATTTTGCAAACAGTTGAACAAATGGATAAATCTTTTTAAAGTCTGCAGCACATCTTTTTTAATATGGAAGTCATTTTGACAGTCTTTCCTATATAAATGTTAACCATTCCTTCTGGAATGTTTCTTCTTTCTTCCTCATGGGCCCTATGTACAATACATTTTTGTCATTTCCCAGACTATGCACTGCTCACAATAAAATACCTGGGCTGTTGTAGCATTTATGGTCACAAGAAATATCTTAATAGCTCAACTATAAACACACCCCCCGTCCCCCAAAACAAAACAATCCACCAAAATATCAAACTCCTCCTACTTCCCATAGTGTTGTAATTTATGTAATAATATTAAAAAAACAAATAAACAAGAAACCCTAGCTATTCTTATAAACCTTTTCATCTGGCAGCTGAGAAGCTTTTTTGATAGATCAACTGATCTCAGTCATCCTGTTCTATTTCCTATACATACTCAGGACCCAAAAGACAATGAAGGAAAAACACAGAAGATTATCCTTCATGAGTGTTGCCTTATATAAAATAACTCGTTCCACGTGCCTGAAGCCAGCTTACTGCTATTTTAAGTCTTACTGTATACATACAATCTTACAATAAAGCTGAAAGTATGGCAAGAGTGTAGCAATCACAGAGGAGGCTACCCACGGAGGAGGTAGTCGGACAGCGGTTCCACAGCCAGCAGGGGACACCACAACCATTCATCCCCCTCCACTGCCCCAAAAGGAGATTAAAACACCTCAACACACCAATGTTTCGTTTCATCTCAAAAATGCCAAGCAGTGGCAACAGCAACATGCTGGAGAATGGTTTGCTGCTTCCTTACTTTAAGGACTAATTTCAATGGTGAGGTGCTACTGAGACTTCACTCAGCTTCAAGTACAATCACATTTAGACTGAGTTAGGTGCAAAGTAACTTTAAACAGGCCAGCACTATGAAAACAACTACACTGAATTACGCTAGTCTGCATCTCCTTGTTATCTTTTTACAGTTCAAGGAAATTCAATGGACCAGATTTTCTCACTGGAGGAGAGATGTGTTAGGTAAAAGTGGAAAATGTCCAGCTATTGCTTAGTAGCTAACAGAAAAACATCAGAGGAAGGCCTATTCTCTTTGAGGAAAACCAATCTTTTCATACCAGTGTTTTATAAGAACCCTAGCATACAGGACAAAGAAATAAGTCTGAACCCAAACTATATGCAGCTTGCTTACCATCTGAAGTCAAGCTTAAATCACCAGCTAATAATATTAGGGAAATCTGCTACACAGATGCCTTATTTATGTTGCCAAAATCTGGATGGCCTGAGATCCTTACTTTTTAAAAAAAGAAACTACAGCTATAAATCCACAAAGGATTTTTCAGATGAAAGGAAAGACTGCATAATTCCACCTTAGTTAAGATATTTACAGTGGGAAGTACCTTAAACTGTTGGATTAAAGAGTAAATAATATCTGTTCAAAACTAAGTTTAAATGTTTTACGACCAAAAAAATCCCTTAAATTGTAACAAATTTAAAAACAACCTGTTACATACAGAAATATTTGATTTTGTAAAATTCTAACCAAGCTATTTTAGCAGCTGTCTCTAAAACCAATGCTTCGTTTTGGTTCCATTTAATTACTCTGCGTACATTAGGTAGAGAATGAAAAACTTCAATCATATTTAACAAGGCAACCAAAAGCCAAGAAACGTACATTTTTTTTTTGAAAGTAATAATTTAAAAAATAAAAAATCAGTGGTACATTCTGATAGTATCTGGGTGTCAAAGGCATTAGATAAACTCTCCAGACAGTGTCACTCTTGCACTGCAACAAGTAAAATAAAAAGAGTAAAAAGGCTACAAAAACTGTTCCTCGAAATACACCTCATAAAAACCTCTACCACCCCTTCACCTGAGCGCAACTGTGCTGGGCAGGCAGAGGGAGAACAAGGGGGGAAACTCTCCCCTAAGCAGAGGGGCTGGCTTTCCCCCAGCACTCCCACGGACAGGGAGGCGGCGGCTCCTTCCAGGGCCGGCCTCAGCCCCGCGGCCTCACCGCTCCGGCGCGGCTCCCGTCCCGGCTGCGCCGCGCCCGCG
>VXAC01000098.1:2856-12968 GCA_013399225.1 Rhipidura dahli
AAAAAAAAAAGTGATTTCTCCTCAAAAGGCGTTTTCCCTGTTCATTCCCCCGGGAAGTTTTGAAAAGCGGGGGAAAAACTGGGATCAGCTGAGATGATGCTGAGCTGTGGGAGTCACGGGATTTCCGTTGGTTTTTGTGGAATTTTTGGGGTTGGAAAGGACGTTTATGGGTTTTTAAGACCGTCCCAAATCCTCCGGGTTCCTCACCTGCAGCATCCCAAATTCTCCTGGAGGAGGAAGGGACGGGGAAGGGATTGGATCAGGGATTGGGTGTGACGGGGCTTTTCCCAAACATTCCTGAAGAATCCCGGAGGATTTCCCGGCGAGGCAGGAGAGTGGGAAGAGCTGGGCTGGGCCGGGTTTGGGGACTAAGCAAGGCTGGGTTTATGATCAGCTCCAGCCCTTATCAGCTCCAGCCCTTATCAGCTCCAGCTCCTCCCACAGCTGCCGATCCCGAGGATCTTTGAGGGACTCGTTGCGCCGGGAATTCCGCTTTTCATCCCAAAATCGTGGGATGGGAAGAGACCTTAAAGCTCATCCAGTTCCTCCCCTGCCCTGAGTGGGGATTCCCCTAAAAACCGAGTTGTTCCAGGGCCTGGAATTGGATGATCCCAAGGATGAGGCAGCCAAAATCTGGGACAGACCTGGGATGGGTTCATTAAAGGGCTTTCATGGAGTTTCCATCGGGTTTTCATGGAATTTTAATGGAATTTTCATGGGGTTTCATGGAGTTTTCATGGAGACTTGATTGGGTTTTCATGGAATTTTAATGGAATTTTCATGGGGTTTCATGGAGTTTTCATGGAGACTTGATTGGGTTTTCATGGAATTTTCGTGGACTTTTCATTGGGTTTTCATGAAATTTTCATGGAGTTTTTATGGGGCTTTTATTGGGTTTTCATGGAGTTTCCATTGGGTTTTAATGGAATTTCCACTGGGTTTTCATGGAGTTTTCATGGAAAATGAGGCAGATTTTTTCCCCCTAATCCCTGATTTTTCAATTCCATCTCCTGGAATTGTCCAGAGCCATGTTTGACCCGACCTGGGACAGCAGAAATTGTCCCTCCATGAGCTTTAAGATCCTTCTAACCCCAACCATTCCACGATTCCTCAGTGCCCAAGGGGTTTTGCTCAGTTATTCGGGATTTTTTTTTGGGATCCCCTCCCCATTCCTGCTCCGTGGACCCCCCAGGTCGCACCTCATCCCAAAACCTTCACAAGAAACGCTTTCTTTTTCCTCCCCCCCGCCAAAAAAAAAACCCCAATTTTTCTTTTGGTTTATTTTTACCAACTCAGACCTTCCCATAAAGGAAGAGGCGAAAACCTCACGGGATTTGGGGCCTTTTTCAAAATTCAAAAAAACACCCCAACCCCCCCCAAAAAAAACCCAAAAAAAAACCACGGGGAGATTTTTCTCTGAGGTGACAGCACCAAGATTTTTGGGGCACCTCAATTTTTTTTTAAGGCTGTGAAAACACCCCTAAAAACGGACCTCACCCCCTCCCAGCCTGGATTTGGGGTCGCACCAAACCCGACCGCGACCCTACAGCCAAAATTTCCCCCCGCCCCACCCTGGAGCTGTCACAAGACTGGAGGAAAAAAATCGCAAGAGGAGGAAGGAAAGAGGCAGAAAGAGATAAAAAATCTCCTTTTTCTTCACCCTCCTCTCTCTGAGTCACCGCTTTCGGTTTCGCTCCTCAACCGCAGCCCCGAAAATCGGTCCTAAAAAAAACCCCCGAAAGTTAAAGTTTTACCCCCAGGGTTTTAAAGAAACTCCTCCCCTTCGGGGCTTTTTTTTTTTTGAGATTTTTCCCCCCTCCAACCAGCTTGGCCCTCATCCCTCTGCCCCTCTCTGAGCATGGCCTCATTTTGGGTGGAATCGTCGATATTCTGGTCCGGAAAAGTGGAATTAAATTTAAGGAATTTGAATTCGAGTGATGGAATTTGAGTTTTATCGGTGAAATTTGATGAAATTTGAGTTTTATCGGCGAAATGTGATGGGATTTGAATTTTATAGATGAAATCTGATGGAATTTGAGTTTTCTCATTGCAATTTGATGGAATTTGAGTTTTATCGATGAAATTTGATGGAATTTGAGTTTTATCGACAAAATTTGGTTTTATCGATGGAATTTGAGTTTTATCAATGAAATTTGATGGAATTTGAATTTTACGAATGAAATTTAAGGTTTATCGATGAAATCTGATGGAATTTGAGTTTTATCAATGAAATCCAATGAAATTTGAGTTTTATTGATGCAATTTGATGGAATTTGAGTTTTATCCATGAAATCTGACGGAATTTGGTGTTTTCCCCTTCGTTCCAGAGGTGCGAGCTGTGCCCCCACAAGGATGGAGCCCTGAAACGCACGGACAACGGGGGTGAGTAGCCCCAAACCAGGGATATTCCCACCTGGAAAATCCGGGAAGCTCCACAAGGAATTCAACCCCCCACATTTATCCCGAAAAAATTCACTTGTTGGAGCCTCCATGGAAATGAATCTTTTCCCTGCCTGAGCTTGGGTTGGAGTCAAAACGATCCCTAAAAATTGGGATTTTGGGGTTTTGATCCCACAGGAATCGTTCCCGACCTGTGGGATTGCAGTGGGATCCAGGTCCCATCCCAGAGGTTTTTCCATGCGGGATTTTCCTGCGGAATTTTGCTGGGAATCCTCTGGGTTTCCATGGATCAGAGCTCCTGGCTCGATAAATAAACTGAATTTTTCCCAAAACCTCATTTTTTGGGGAGGTTTCTGCCATGGAAAGAGTGGAATTAGGGAAGGATTCCCAGATTCTGGGAATGCTGGGTGTCACTGGACAGAATTCCAAGGATTTACAGGGCTGGATAAACCTGTAATCATGGAGTTTTTATTGGGTTTTCATGGAGTTTTCATGGGGTTTTCATGAGGTTTTCATGGATTTTTCATGAAATTTTCATGGAATTTTCATGGAGTTTTCATGGGGTTTTCATGGAATTTTCATGGAGTTTTCACAGAATTTTCATGGAGTTTTCATGGGGTTTTTATGGAATTTTCGTGGAGTTTTCATGGAGTTTTCATGGGGTGTTCATGGAATTTTCATGGGGTTTTCATGAAGTTTCCATGGAATTTTCATTGGGTTATCACGGAATTTTCACAGAATTTTAACTGAGTTTTCGTGGAGTTTCCATGGGGGATTTTTTGGGATTCCCGGGCCGAATTCCCACTTTTCCCTTCCCCATTCCAGGCTGGGCCCACGTGGTGTGTGCCCTGTACATCCCGGAGGTGCAGTTTGCCAACGTGCTCACCATGGAGCCCATCGTGCTCCAGTACGTCCCCCACGACCGCTTCAACAAGGTAAAAAACCGGGATTTCGGGATCATCCCATCCCACCACGGCTCCTTCCCGGTTCGTTCTGACCCCCAGCAGCTCAGATTCCTTCAAAAACCGAGGAAACCGCTGGATTTGCGAGGAAAAATTTTTGGTTTTCCCCGTCTGGCTTCCACAAATCGCTGGGATTTGAGGAATTTCTTGGTGGAACGACTGGGGCCAGCTGGATCCGCGGAATTCCATGTTGGTTCCTCCATATTTGGGTGGGACGGTTGGGTTTTTAGGGAAAAGGGGCAATTTGAGGAATTTCTTGGTGGAACGACTGGGGCCAGCTGGATCTGTGGAATTCCATGTTGGTTCCTCCATATTTGGGTGGGACGGTTGGGTTTTTAGGGAAAAGGGGCAATTTGAGGAATTTCTTGGTGGAACGACTGGGGCCAGCTGGATCTATGGAATTCCATGTTGGTTCCAATTGGACAGTTGGGTTTTTAGGGAAAAAGGGGGAATTTGAGGAGTTTCTTGGTGGAACGACTGGGGCCAGCTGGATCCGTGGAATTCCATGTTGGTTCCTCCCTATTTGGATGGGACAGTCGGGTTTTTGGGGGGAAAAAAGGGACAACTTCTGTGTACCCCACCAAAAAATGTCCCAGGATTTTCATGGAAATTCTCCCAAATTCCATCGATATCCCAGAAATCCCCTCGCAGGAGCGACGCCGCCTGGGATCCTTGAAGGTGCCGGGCGGTCGGAACTTGACAAGCTTTTAAATCCCTCCCAACCCCACGCGTTCCATAAGGTTTAGGAATTCCCGGCGGCTTCTCCTCTGGGATAACATCCATTTTTCCATGTTTTTTGGGTATTTTTCTCCCCGTGGCAGACCTGCTACATCTGCGAGGAGCAGGGCCGGGAGAGCAAAGCGGCCTCCGGGGCGTGCATGGCTTGCAACCGGCACGGCTGCCGCCAGGCTTTCCACGTCACCTGGTGAGATTTCCCTGGAATTCCCCTCTGGAACGGTGACCGGCCGCTCATTCCCTGCCCCGGCTCTGGGACCACGTTCCCTGTGGGGGTTTTGGGGTTTGGGATTGATCCCCACCCGATGGGGTTGTTTAGGGTTGGGATTGTGTCTTCCTCCTCTTCCTCCTCCTCCTCCTCCTCCTGGCCCGGCTGGGAAAGCTGAGTTTTTTCCAGGGATTTGGGAATTCCCTCGGGCTCTGTGGAATCCAAGAGGGGTTCAGGGATGGGACAGGAGCCAGGAATGTTCCTTGCCCACATTCCCAGTGGGTTTTGGGGTTTTTGGGTCAATCCTCCTGGGGTTGTTTAAGGCTGGAAGTGCCTCTTCCTCCTCCTCACCCAGCTGGGAAGGCTGAGGTTTTCCCAAGGAGTTCCCGAGGTTTGGGAATTCCCTTTGGAGACTGTGGAATGTTCATTTCCCTGCCCTGGATCTGGGGCCACGTTCCCCGTGGGTTGTGGGGTTTGGGATTGATCCTTCCAGGAGTATTTAGGGTTGGAAGTGCCTCTTCCTCGTCCTCCTCACCCAGCTGGGAAAGCCGAGGTTTTCCCAGGGAGTTCCCGAGATTTGGGAATTCCCTCGGACTCTGTGGAATCCAAGAGGAGTCCAGGGATGAGTCAGGAGCCGGGAATGTTCCTTGCCCAGATCCCACCTGGGGATTTTGGGGATTTTAAAGGTTGATTATCCTCGAGTGCCCCCAGAGCAGGAAAACAATGCCAGGATCAGCGGGAACAGGGAGATTCCTGGATTCACACGGATTCCCTTTCCCCTCCGTTGGAATGATCCCTGATCTCCCTTAAAAACCCCCAAAACCAAGACAAACCAGCAGAAAACCACAATTTTGAGTATTTAATATGAATTCCATCCATCTGGGCATTCCCGCTGCTCTTTCCTGAGCAGAACAGGGAAATTCCGGGTCCTGCTGGGATATCCTGGATTTTTGGGGTTTTTTTTTGCCCTCAGAGAGGATTTTTCCCCATTTTCCTGCTGATTTTCCACATTTTCAGTGCACAGATGGCCGGGCTCCTGTGCGAGGAGGAGGTGCTGGAAGTGGACAACGTCAAATATTGTGGCTACTGCAAATACCACTTCAACAAAATGGTGAGTTCGGATTCTGGAATTTCGGGAATTTCAGGAATCTCATTGATTTTGGGATTTGGATTTATTTAGGGAATGCTAAATTTCTTTTTTTTTTTTTTGGGTTTGTTTTTTTTTTTGGGAATGTTAATTTTTTTTTTTTTTTTTTTTTTTTTTTTTTTTTTGAGGAGGGGATTTCGGATTAAAAGCATTGGGTGGGAAATTCCAGGGAAAATTCCAGCACCTCTTTCTAGCCTCTCACTCAAAATTATCCCATAATTTTGGATTTTGGAATTTCTGGCGTGTCCTCGGAGCCGTTTGGAAAAGCGGGAGTTGGGTTGTTGGGATTTTTCCCGGCTTTTTGGGCTTCCCGGTGCCAGGAAAGGGGAGCGGGGTTGCTCCAGGGTGGGAGGAGGGTTTGGTGATGCCGGGAATTGGGGGATGGCTCAGGGAGCCCGGGAATGAGCCCAGAGCTGCTCCTGGGGACAGGGATGGGGATGGGGNGGATCCAACTGGTGTCCAGCAGGCACAGAATTCGGGAATAACGAGGCTGGAAAAGGATTTCCCTCGGAGCCAGGGCTTGTCCTGGACAGGCGTCGGGGATTTTGGGAATATCGGGAATGAGGATTTGGGGGCGGGATGTCCGCGATTTTTGTAGGGAATCCTTGGGATCCCACGTCAGGGACCAAACCGGGGCAGCCAAACCCTTTCCCGTCTCTTTCCCTGTGGAAATCCGCACTCCGTAACCTCCTTTTCCCTTGTTTTTTTTTTGCCTTTTTCCACCTTTTTTTCCCCCCTTTTCCATCTTTCCCCCCCTTTTCCATCTTTTTCCCTCCCCACCTTCTCCTGCCTCCTCTCCATCCCGGATTCCCTCAGAAGACCTCGCGGCATTCCGGGAGCAGCTCCTTCCTGGCGGGCAGGAGGAGCCGCTCGGCGTCCCCCGCCCAGGAGAAGCACCTGTCCCACCACGAGAGGCCCAAAAAGGTGAGAAATTCCCCAAATTCCCCAAATTCCCCAAATTCCTAGGATTTACCCAATCCAAGGTGGGGCTCGGGTGTTCTTTAAACCTTAAAATCCAGACTTTGTTCCCTGGGGAAATTCCCTCTTGGAACCCCTGGAATGTGCTCCAAGCTCTCCCCAAAGCTTCTCCCTCTGGATCCGGATCTGGCGCAGCCAAAAGGCGAATTTTCCAGTTCGGGACATTCCTGCTGATCCCAGCGGGAATCCCGGCAGGAATCCTTTAGCTCCGCCCGTGTTTTCCCTCTGGGATTTGTTCCTGCCCCCTCGGAATTCCCCTTGGAGTCGGAAATGGCGGTGACCCAAATCCCAAAGCAGCTCCCGTGGGTTCCAAGCCTTAATCCCGCTGGATCCCGGCCTGGATGGATCCCAATGGATCCCAATGGATCCCAATGGATCCCTCCAATGGCCCCGTGGATCCCGCTGGCGCTTCCTGGCCGGGAATCCGCGGATTCCGCCTTTATGGACAGCGCTTATTCCACCACATCCAGCTGGGAACGCCGCCCGCGGGGCTTTGGGAGGAGATCCCAGATCCTTGGGAAAGCAGGGAAACCCCGATCCAGGAGTGGCTGGGAAATCCAGGTCACTGGGAATGTTTCCTCTGGAAAATCCAGGGCACGGGGAATGTTTGGGAATCCAGGGCACAGGCGGGGCTGGAAGGTGCTATTTTTATCCCGGGAAAGGAGGAAAGGGCAGGATCGGAGGGTGGGGATTCCCGAGGCTTTGGAAGGATCAGCGGGAATTATCCCGGAGGGGCGGGGCTGGGGCTGCTCCCGGGTTTGTCGGGAATGGGGGCAGCGCTGGGGGGAGAGGGAAAACAGCGGGAACAGGGATTTCTTTGGGTTTATTTGTGGGATCTGCCAGTAGAAAACAGTATCCCAGTGTCCCGGTGTCCCAGTATCCCGGTGTCCCAGTATCCCGGTGTCCCGGAATCCCAGTGGCACTTCAGTGCCTCCTCCAGGCCCACCCTGGACCTTTCCTTCTGTGCTATCCCAAAAGTGGGATTTGGGTTTTCCTTGGAGCATCCCAGCCCTTTTTTTCCTCTTTTTTCCTTGTTTTCTCCTTATTTCCCCCTTATTTTTCTTTATTTTTCCTTATTTTTCCTCATTTTCCCCAATTTTTCCTTATTTTTCCCTATTTTTCCTTATTTTCCCTATTTTTCCATATTTCCCCCTTATTTTCCCTTATTTTCCCCTTATTTTTCCCTTATTTTCCCCTTATTTTTCCTTATTTTTTCCTTATTTTCCCCTTATTTTTCCTTATTTTTTCCTTATTTTTTCCTTATTTTGGTGTGGGACGAGCGACCTCTTCCCAGGGGGAGTTTTAAAAAAAAAGGAAAGAGATTTAAAAAAAAAAAAAAAAAAGAAAAGAAAAGAAAAAAAAATTAGGAAAACAATGGCTGGATCCCAAGAAAACTCTGGATGAGGCCGGGGGAGGTGGGGCGGGGATGAAGTGCAGATGTTCTGTCATCCCGGAAAAATCCCGGATGGAATTTGTGCCCCCCCCCACCCGCCCCCCAGGGAGAACGGGAACCACGAGATTTTTCGGGATCCGCCCCTTGGAGGGAGGCCCTGGCAGCCAAGGCTGTTCCCAGGGGAACTCCTGGAATCCAGAAGGAAATCGGGAATTTCGGGATTTGGAGCGCTGCTGTTGCGGGGTGAAAAGCGCCCGGGGCAGGGACACGGGAATGAGGCAAAATTTACGGGATCAGGGAATCCTGGAATGGCGGGAAGAGGAATTCCTCCTTGTTCCCGATATCCTGGCGTGCTCCAGCCTGGCCTGGGGCACTTCCAGGAAAACACGGAATCAGGGGGTTTCCCCAATCCCGATTTTTCCTCGCTTTCCGGTTGGAAGAATCCCAAATTCCTGGTTCGGTTTTTAGGGATTGGAAAAACCCAGGATGAACAAAAACCAAACTAAAAAAAAAAAATTCTGGGAGCTGGGAGGGGACTCCGGGGTGGATTTTAGGGCCAATCCCTTTTCCCACGTGCTGGAATCCAGGTTCTCCCGTTTCCTGGAGCTGGGAAAGCCTGGAATGAGGCGGAGAGGGAGGGAAAAGGGAAATCCTTTTGGGGAATGGCAGGAGGAAAGCTCCTGGAATCAACCAGGGCTTGTTCAACCCTCCCCTCCCCTCTTCCCATCAACTGATCCAGGGATTCCGTGGACATCCCAAGCTCCAGATGCCGGAGCAGGAATTCTGGGATTCATCCAGGGGCTTGGGATGCGGGGATGGAAGGAGAAGGGAAGAGGGACACGAAGCCCCGGTTGCAAACCCAGCCCTGTTCAGCCTTCCCTTCCCTTCCCACTGCTCTTCCCAGCACTGGGAATCCCGGCATTCCAGAGATTCCCAAGGTTTTTTCATTCCCAGAGCCGCAAGGACAAGGAGAGGCCGAAACAGAAGCACAAAAAGCGGCCGGAGTCCCCCAGCAGCCTCCCCCCGGCACCTGTGGCCGTGGCCACTGAGAAGGTACCGGATCCTTGGGATGGGAAAATCCACCCGGGAAAATGGGAAAAGAGCAGGAAAATCCACTCAGAAAATCCACCTGGGAAACTGGGAAAAGGGGCAGGAAAATCCACCTGGGAAATGGGGAAAATCCACCCAGGAATGGGGGAAAAGGGGCAGGAAAATCCACCCGGGAAACTGGGAAAAGGGGCAGGAAAATCCACCCAGAAAATGGGGAAAGGGGCAGGAAAATCCACCCAGGAAAGGGGGAAAAGGGGCAGGAGAATCCACCCAAGAATGGGGGGAAAGGGCAGGAAAATCCACACAGAAAATCCACACAGGAAAGGGGGAAAAAGGGCAGGAAAATCCACCCAGGAAATTGGGAAAGGGGCAGGAAAATCCACCTGGGAAACTGGGAAAAGGGCAGGAGAATCCACCCAGGAAAGGGGGGAAAGAGCAGGAAAATCCACCCAGAAAATTGGGAAAGGGGAAAGAAAATCCACCCAGAAGAGGGGGGAAGGGGCCGGAAAATCCCCAGGGAATCTCCAGTCCCACCCCGAGGATGGGGAAATTCCCGCAGGCGGGATGGGAGTGCTGCGAGCAGCACACCCGAGGCAGGAAGCCCGAATCCCGGATGGAATCCCGGATGGAATCGCAGCCAGATCCAGAGGTTTTTGGGGCTGGACGCTCCGCTGCCATTCCATCTTTAATTCCCTGCGGTTCCCCGGGATCAGCCCAATCCCTGGGATGCGAATCCCGGTGCCACCGAGCAGCGGGAGATGTCCCCAAGTCACTTTTCGTGGGCAGGGAGGGCGATTCCTGCTCTGGATGGGGCAAAATCGGGAAAATCGGGAAAACTGGGAAAAGGAGCCCCGGCTGCAGCCGCCTCCGGTCCCAGGAGTGACCCCCGCATCTGTCCCCTCCCAGGGCTCCGGGGGCCACCACGAGGCCACCAAAGACAGCTCGGAGGTGGCCAGGCAGGAGGCGAAGGGCAGGAAATCCTCGGGCCACGGCAGCAGCCACAAGGGGAAGAAGACGGGAAGCGGGAAAAGCTCCGGAGGCTTCGGCTCGGCTGCGGCCGGAGGAACCTTCCAGGCGGCTGGTGAGGGGCAGGAGGAAGAGGAGGGAGAGGGAGGAAGGAGAAAAGGGGAGGGATGGAGGAGGGAGGAGGAGGAGGTGGAGGAAGAGGGAAGGGATGGAGGGGAAAAGGAGAGGGATGAAGGAGAAGAAGTGGGGAGGGAGGAAGAAGGAGGAAGAGGA
>VXAC01000100.1:0-45855 GCA_013399225.1 Rhipidura dahli
TTGTTTTGTGTGGTTTTTTTGGAATAAGCTCAGCAATACTATTTTGCCTCCTTTTCTTCACAAAAGCCCAGGGAGCACCTTTCCTCTTCCAAGCAAGCTGAGAGCTGGGAGCCTTTGCCTTCTGATTGCCTCATGAACAGAGTTACCCCAGACCAGTTCTCCTCAGCTCTAAGCCTGAAGTTTACAGCACCACATCCCAAGGAGGATTTATAGACCGGAAAGCTCGGCTTCTTTTCCCCAGCTGTGCTGTCGGTGTAATAAACAAGATGCTGCTTTTTCGTCCCTCCCCTCCTGTCCTCCCTCTCGTCCTTGAGCTACCCCTGCCGCAGTCCTGCCTCTCCGAAACCACTGCTGCCTCCACTGCTGCTCATGGGGCATCCCAAAGTGCCTTTATAACGTACCCGCTGCTCAGCCAGCTCCTGCACCTCTCCCCTTCGGAAGAAAAACTCCCCAGGGCTGTTTTTCAGAGAGATTTTTCTCTCTGCCTGCCAAATGTGGTGGTGATGGGGGTGGCACAGCCCTGTTGGCTCCAGGTCCCTGCTGTCCCCAGGCTGACTAAGTCCCCTGACCCAGCTGGGTGCCCTGTGCCTGTGTCAGCAGAATCCCCAGTGCAGGACACCCTCTGTAGCCCAGGGGTGAGGTCTGAATCCCACCTGGACCCTTCCCCTGGAGCAGGGGCCACAGCAGCACACGGAGCAGACACCACCTTTGCTGGGAACGCTGCAGGGCTGTCCAAGGAGGAGACCAAAGGAGCTCCCCACTCCTTTTCCCTGCGGTCAGAGCAGGGCCTGAGCAGCTCCTGCTTGCCTTGAAGCCCCCCCCACCACGGGGGCATTCCGTGTGGCCCTGGGGCGTTTTGCTGTGGTTGTCACCACTCCAGGCACATCACCCGGTGCCCTGCATAGCCCAGCGCCTGCCGTGGCTCAGGGGTGGAGGACGAGGGGACATCTCCATCCCCGTGAAGGACACGGAGGATCCGCGGAGAGAGCTGAGCACATCTGTGCTGGGAGCAGCCCCGCCTGCTGCTCTGGCTGCTGATCGCCCCGCACTGGTGCCAGGATGATTTTTGTCTTTTCTTTTATACCCCTGTTATACCTTTTTTACAATTTCCGTATTCTTGGTGCTTGTTGCCTCCATTCCTGGACTTGGTTGTCAAGCTGGGAGACTGAACATTTCAGAAACTTCGCAGTGAGGGATCAGTGGGCCCAGAGCCCAAGGGCCTCTCCAGAACACATTTTGTAACCTGAGACAGAACCATCCAGGGGAAGGTTCCTTGGGGAGGGGGGCTCATTTGAGCCTCTCATTGGGGAATCTTTGATAGATGTGCTAATTAGTAACACCTCTAATGTGATCCCAGATCTTTGGTGGGTGTGCACTGCGGGGTGCATGGAGGTGCATTCGACCTGGACGTGGTGCACCTGAGGATCCTTAAAATAAATACCAAGGGAAAATCCCTTTTCTCCCTTCAAACTGTGTTTGATTCTTGATTTTAAGACCAGGAAAAGGCATCAGCACCCATCCCCAAATGTGAAGAGGGGAGGTGGTGGGGGCTGGAGGAAAGTCACAGCCCCTATTCCTACAGTGATGTGCTTTTGAGGGCGAGCCTGGGATCCCCCTTGGGGCGAGAATGATGCCGGGAATGCAAAATCCTGCCAGGCCGGGGGGTTCTCCGACCACGAGGTGCCCAGCAGTGATTTCCTGCTGACGAGCTGCTGATGGATGCGTTCGGCCGGGGGGAATTGCGGAATGAAGAAGTGTCGGCTTCCAGGGCAGCCAGCACAGGCACGTCGGTGCCTCGGAGAACCTAGAAATGAAACAAAACGCTTTCGAGATAATAATGGTATGGGAGATAATAGAAATGCTGGTCTTTATTGGAGGGCTCTGGGGGCAGATTTGGAAAATGTCCACAAAATGCCCACCCCCCGCAACGGGGTGAATAGAGTTTTATAGGTTTAGCAAATTAGCATATTTGACAAAAATCACCAATTAGAGACATAAGAGGTGAGGCGGTTTCCCCTCTCTCTAAATCCTCCTCCCCCCCGCCCCCGAAAAAGGAAACTAAACTTTGTAAAAATATGTCTCAAAGTGCTATTTTTTGGCCTTGGAATGTGTTTTGTCTTTCTGCCTGTCAGGGTAGCGAAAAGGTAGGGAAAACTACCTATGGATAATCAGCTGCAGAGCTGATACGTGTGTGAAGAATACAGAGAGCATACAAAAGAAAAAAAAGGCAAAAACCATTCGGCATCAACAGTTCTGGGAAGAGCCCTGCAGATGGGAGTCGTGCAGTGTCGGACCCACCTGTCCCAGAGGAGGAGGGAAGTGGAGGAGAGAGCTCCTTCTGCAGGAGGAATCCTGCCTTGGCACTGGGGTTTTGGGTTATGCCACCCCAAATGTGTGAGGACTGGCTCAGGGGAACTCACCCCGCCTCACGAGGAGCTGCTTTGCAGAAGAGGTTTCTGAAACAGCAACCCTTTGAAGGCAGAAGAGAACCACTCGGGGCTGTGGGGCTGAGCCATCCCCACCGGCCACATCAGAGCCCGGAATGGGGGAGGAATTATCGGCTCCTGGAGCCTCAGGAGCTGCACGTCAGCAGCCCTGCCCTCCCCTCACCCCGAGCACTTCTGTGTTATGAGCACCTAATAATAAAACCCAGCTATTGCATTCCTGAGACACCCGTCAGCCTGAGCACTAAGTGCTGGGGTAACAAATACTTGTTCAGCTCTGCCTCTTCTCTGCCAATTCTCCCGGCTCTGTCTGCTTCCATTACTATTTCTTTTCTGTGGACACTGCAATTACACTCTGTTCCTCTTCAGGGTCCTTGTTCTAGGTTCAAATAGAGAAGTGATAATGCAAAGAAGCATTTCACATCGCTGTTTATTTTTGTCTTCTGAGTCAGGAAGATCTTTTCAGGCTGGGACCAACCCTGTGCAGTCTTGATTAGGGAAGGACTCAGGTGGTGGGAGGGTGTCGGGGTGGTGGGGAAAGGGGTGAAAATTTCAAGTTTTTGAGTTTTTATGGTTTCAAACAGTGGTGGGCTGCTCTTGCTGAGGCCACGAGCTCTGCTCCTTCCTCAGGAAGACATAAGTATGCAGCCTGTACTGCTCAGACCCATGATAACTCTCCATCTGCCACAGCAGCTGCGAGCCCCAGCTCTCCCAAGCCTCCTCTGTCATCCGAATCTCAGAGGAAGGAGGATTCAGCTGAATGCAGCAAATTCAAATGCATAACTTCTTTAATTTTGTTTTTTGTCCAAGGTTGCAGTCGGTTTGGAGATGCTGTCCCGCCAGCAAGTCCCTGGTGCAGCATACAGATGGTGCTCAGGGAATCCGGGGAAGGCGGAGGGCGTTTCATTCCTTCTTTCAGGCGTGGAAAAAAAACTGATGCTGTCACTGGAGTTCTTTTCTTCTCCTGCTATTTCCCAGTGGTAGCTGGAGGGGAGGGGGAAGTCCTCATCGAATATGTTGGATTTGGGTAAATCATCAATATTTTTTGACTAAAAAGTAGCAAAAAAAAAAAAAAAAAAAGGAGAAAAGGGTCCAGGGAAACACTGTAAGTTTCAAGCTTAATGCAATAGCATGAACTTCAGCATTTCTTGCAGGTTATTTGTCCTCTGCTTTTGCATTTGAAGAGATTTACTTAATTTTGGATCTTTCTACACGGGGACAAAAACCCTTCTTTCCATTAGTTGCTAAATATAACATCTCATGGCTCCAGAGAGAGGCAGTGGAGTATCCAAATGGAGCCCCTGCACTTTGACCTTCCCTTTCAGCAGACACACGCCGAGCACATCACACTGCCTGGGGGACGTGTGCCATGTTAAACACAGCACGTGTGAATCTAACACCCACAGGGCAGCCACAGTCAAAACTCCCTGGGGGAAAGGTGGCTGGACCACAGTCAGTTTGGGTTGGAAGGGACCTTAAAGCTCATCCCATTCCATCAGGGACACCTTCCACCAGCCCAGGCTGCTCCAAGCCCCAGTGTCCAGCCTGGCCTTGGGCACTGCCAGGGATCCAGGGGCAGCCACAGCTGCTCTGGGCACTCTGTGCCAGGGCTATACCACCCTCACAGCCAGGAATTCCTTCCCAGTATCCCATCTCACCCTGCCCTCTGGCAGTTTAGGTCTTGGCCAAGTCTCTTCTTGCTGTCCCTAGAGAAGCAGAAAGTTTGATCCATGCTTCACACAGAGAAATGCCCCAAAGCTCCCTGGAGCTGACCAGGGGTCACCCACTATGAGGGCAGAGCACACCTCAGGCTCCTCTCCCACTGCTCACACCACCACCACCTCATCTGCCAGCTGGTGCCCAAACTCCCCAGCCAGCCTGACTTAACAAACCTCGTGCCCTCCCCTGTCGTGGGAAGGGAAAGCGTTTTAAATGTGGCACACTGGGGACCAGAAAATATTCCTAAGCTCTTTTACTTTCCTCCAATATTATTTTTTAATGGGTGGCTCGTTTGCTTGTCAGTGGGACAAACTCCCCAAATGGGCAGATAGTCCAAAGCCCAGAGGATCTGGCTTTGAGCAACACACCACAGAAAATAACCATGACAAAAAACAGACTTTTTTTTTTTAAATATGAATTTTTATTTGTTTTGATCGGAGTTCGAGAGAGTGGGCAGAGTGGAAAAGCAGAGCGATTTAATTCAGTGAAGAGGTCTAGTCCCACCTTGTGTGCTACATCAGGAGGCTAGTAGGTGTCACAAGAGTCCCCCTCCTCCTCCACTCAGCTTGCTGATCTTACTCATGTATTTCTTGTTTCTGATGTTTTCTAATCTCTCCTCAGAACTTCACTGTAATTTTTTTCAGGCATTTTTCTGTTGCTTTAACTTACTGAAAAAGCTAAAAGCTGAAAAAATGGCAGGACTAAAAATCCTGCCAATTAGAATGGGCCTTTTTTTTTTCTTTTCCAGCAAAGGTTGAAAAATACAATTCAAAAATACAAACAGGCATTGAACATTGCACCAAAAAGCATCTGAAACACAGAAAAAAATCTCAGAAAGAAAGAGAGAGAGAGAAAGAGAGAGAGAAATAGAGAAGAAAGGTCACAGTTTCCATGAGAAATCCCTTAAGAAAGTGGCTACCATCTAGTCAACAGTGAAAATAAAGTCAACAAAAAAAAATTTTTAAAATGCCATTTTTTTCCTAGTTGTTATTTATTTACAGCTGTAATAACAGGATTGTCATGCATTAAACTGCTGCCAGCTAGATCCTTTCTCATCGTGGTGTAAAGAGAGTCTCACAAGATGGAAAACAAAGCCGAGGACGTGCTGGGGCACAGATTGGACCCGAGGCAGTGGCAATGATCGTGTTCCTGGGTGATTTGCTGGGTGTGCTCTTTTCCAGGATGGGCTGCCCTAGCACGGTGCTGGTGCCACTCTCTGTACCTAAAGGAGCAGCTGGTGCCCTCACCTTCAGGTAGGACATTTGCCTGCAGCTATCCCCGAGTCGGTTGATGGTGAAAATGTGGTTGATGAAGGGATGCTCGAGGCCACCTGACTGGATCTGGGCGGGGGGGCTGAGGAACTCCCAGGTGGCAGCAGAGAGGAACCCTTGGACTCTGAATGCAGCCTGGCACTGACTCAGGTTTCCCAGCTCTGCCCCTGCTTCTTGTGGTGACAAAAATCAAATCATTCTGATGCCTTAGGTTTTAACTTTTGTGTTTTTCAAACCTGGCAGTGCCCAGTGTGTAACTCTGGAGTTTCCTGTTCCCTGTTCAGTGCTGCTCTCTGTGCTGGACAGCCACAACAAAGCCTCTCCAGGGCTGCTCTCCAAGGACACCCAGCCCCTCCTGGGCCCAAAGAGTATCAACCAGAAGCCTCTGAGAGGGGGGCAAGCTGAGGGGAATTCCATCATTAAATGAAGCTTTCATTGGAGAATTAACCCTGAGATGCAAATGAACCCAACCTATAAAAGTGGGAAGAACTCGTGGCCTCTCAGGGTCCATCTCGGGGCCCATCTGGGCAGCAGCCTCTGGCTCCCCAGGGGTACCTTTGAAGGCCTTTCCAATAAACACCCACCTTTATTCCCTTTAATCTGTCTGCTCTCTGTTTCTAGGAGGCCTCTTAAGGCATCAATTCCATGTATGGCAGCTGCTACATTTGCTGGGTGCCTTGCAGGAGGCACTGACAGACTTTTCAGGGGAAACAGAGTGCAGCTCGCAGTGCAACACGAGCCAATGGTCCTATCAAGCTGACAGAGCCTTCAAGCAGCACTGAAGAGAAGAGCCAAGAGCCTGCAAAGATTGTGGGAGCAGCCTGGCTCACGCAGCAAACCTGGATCCAGGCTTCCCTCTCTTGGCAGATGGGGCTGGTAAAGTTTTGTGCAGGAGAGATCTGCACTGGAGGGGAATGGGATGGTGAAGAACAGGGCAGAACAGCTAGGTCTTGTTTTGTCCTAGAGCTTTGTTAGCAAAAACCAGCAGCACCCAACTCGTGGTGAAGGATGACAGGCCCAGAGCTGGGACCAACACAGGGGTAAAGCAGATTCCCGTGGCGGGAGGTGGGCACAGACCCAGGACAAGAATTGGTGACATCCTTCATTCTCCCGCCTGGGATGCCACAAGGCCCTCACTGCTGACTGCCACAGCCTCTCTGCAGCAGCAGAGGAGGGAGCAGAGGAACTACAAGTGCAGCATCACTGCCAGAATGGTTCTTCTAAGCCAGGGGGAGAGGCAGGAGGGATGCTAAGGGAGCTGGATACCTCTGCGAGGGGCTGCCCACCACGGCCCCGCTGCTCACAGGCCACCCAACACGGTCCTGCTTGTGCTGAGACCAGAGCAGCAGCAGCAGCAGCAGCAGCAGGCTGGGCTCCTGCTGACACCCCCCACAATCAGCACAAGGCTGGGCATCCCTGCATCCCACCTGGATGAGCAGCAAGCAGAGCCCAAGTGCCTGAGCTCCCCTGGGCTCGGCAGGAGAGGCCAAGGTGTTCCTGTGGCCAGGGACAGCTGGAGTGGATCCCAGCTGGTTTTGTGCTTCCTCCTGAAGCAGACTGAGGGTGGAGACCTCACACTGCTCGTTCTCTGCCTGTGCAGTGGGCTGAGGACCAATTGCTTGAAGCACTCAGCTGTTAAAAAGCCATCTCAGGGACATCCCAGTGCCCAGGGCAGGATAGTGTGACACTGGGGACTGAAGGATATTGGGCAGCACTGCCAGCAGTGACCTTGGCCCATGCTACAAACCTGCACTGAGCTCCCAGAACGGGGAGAGGCTCTTCTCCCTCACTCCCTTTATTCCCTGTGCCTCCCAAAGCCCAGCAGAGAGGGTTCACCTCAGCCTAGAAGATTCAGCAAAGAAAAGGAGAGGGAAGTAAAATAATTAAAAGTGGTGGCCATTCTGTCTTTCAAAGACAAAGAGGTTTGAGGTTTAGATGTAAAGAGTTTGTGAGCATAAATATACACACAAGCATGTATATATATATATGTAAAAACCTTTGGCTGATGGAACAATAACAAGGTCAAACAGTAAATATTTATACCTGGGAGCCATCAATCTCATCTGTGCTGTGGCCCCTTGCCAAAACTACCTTCAGAAGTAGTTTAGCTTGATATGGAGAGGATTGGTGAGTTGCTTGGATGTTTTTTTCTCACTACTTTGATATTAAAAGAGCATTTATGTTTCCATCAACGTGTCCCTTGTCCTGGTTGAGCCCTCCCCAGCCTCAACATGGAAATGTTTCTCTGTAGTCTGCAAAATCCACACAGGTGTCTGATGGGGCAGGCTGAGTGTGGCCCCAGGGAGGGACAAAATTTGGGGGAAGAGATACTGGAATGGGGGCTGGCTGGACACTGCATGTGACAGCCCCAGCCCAGCTCTCCACCACTCCCAGGACCAAGAACATGGAAGGGGGGCACTAGCACATCCCTGACAAAGCCTTCCCAAGGAAAGCCTGCTGGGAGAGCAGCCTTGGTGCTGTGGAACTCTCCTGGATCCTCTGGGAGAGGCAGCAGCCCCAGGTTTCTGAAGGTCTCAGAGGGGCTCTCAGCAGAACAGAGGGTCTCCCTGGGAGAGATGACCCTGCAACAGGAGAAACCCTCTCCTGGGATGTGATGTGATCCTGCCCAAGGGATGGCTGAAAGGAATCCAAGACACGGACGGAGAGAATCAGGGCAGGGGAAGAGAAATGGACACACCTGGTGTCCACAGGATGGGCTTGCAGGGACAGGCTGGGGATAATCTTGTGCCTGGCAACAGCCAGCCTGGGCTCTGCTTGAACAGGGATGTCCTGCAGCAAACAAACCAGGACCCTGCTAGTGCCACCGAGCTGGCAGGGATCAGGACAGGGGGACTGAGTGGGCTGTGGTGCAGCCAGCTTTGCTGAGGCTGAGCTGGGTGTAGAAAGGAGAGCAGGGGAGCTCTGTCTGGGGTGTCACAGCCCTGCTGGGTGAGCTTTGAGAAGCTTTCAAGACGTTCTGTGAGGGTAACTTCATCAGCCCCTTAGGAGAACAGGTGGCACTGAGGGACCACCTCTGTCCCAGCCCTCTGCTGTCACCCCCCAGGGGTGTTCTCTGTGCTAACACTCAAGTGGAGCTCTCAGTGACCACGTCCTGCTGTCCCTGACTGCTGAGGGACCCCCAATGTGCTGTCCCTGCCTCCCCAGGCTCAGCTTTCTGCTGCCCAAGTGCAGTTTCAGAAGAGGGAAGGGGCGAGATGCCTGTGCCCAAACGTCCCTCTGACATTTCCAGCAGGAATGCAACTGCAGGCTGGGACTGCACTCCATGTTCCCCAGGTGCTGCAAGCTGCCAAACAAAAGTTCAGGCTGAACAGATCATTTTTGTCACCCTCAAAGACTTCCAACTCCTGCCTGGGAGATTCTCATCAAGTCAGGGAAGTCTGGGCCTTGCCAGAAGAAGAGAAATACCTGGAGTGTTGAGGTTCAGGGTGAAATGAAGTGTCCACTCCCCGCACAGATGTGGATTAGATTATCAGTGGTCACATACAGATGAATTTCTGTACAGGAACAGCTGTAACAGTGGAGCCCTTATAAGCTATCACAGCAAGCCTAAATTGATGCTGGGTTAGCTCTGGCCTGGCAAGCTCTTAGAAGAAGCCCCCATCAACAGCCTCATGTTAACTGGGAAGGAAAAGACCTTATTTGAGTCACTGTCAGTTTTATAAAAAAAGAACATTATCTCCTCTGTGATGTCTGCTGGCAGGAGATGTTAAACCACTTATTTATAACTATCTTCCCAAAATGCTTTCCTGCTTGGAAGCCAAACTAGAATTCCTGTTTGGTTTGTTGTCTTTAACCAAAGGATGCCGGCATTTCTGCTTCCAGCTGGCAAAAAGACTCGGAGCCCATGCCAGGCTTTGGTTGGGAATAGACTTGGCTTTAGAGGCGAGCTCACACAGACACAGGCAGGCAGCCTCTTATCAGGAAAAGGTTTTGGGAGAGCAAAGATGAGCCAGCAGATGGGTGTCATGGGCAAGCCAGAGCAGTGGGCAGTGTCCTGGGGAGGGACAAGAGGGAAGAATTCAGGCAGGAATTCACCCTGACAGGTCAGAGAGGAGGGAGGGAGGGAGGGAGGAGGCTCAGGTGCTGCTCCAGTGCTGTGCCCAGCACTTCAGGGAGACCCAGCCCCTCTCCTGAGCATCACTCCTCAGCACTGAGCCCACCTGGTGCTGGGCAGGCAGCAAAGGCAGCCCCAGGGTGCTTGGGCTGCTGAGAAGCTGATGGCAAGACCTGACAATTTATGGAGAGCAGGCACTGACAGATAGCAGTGTGGCTCTTGGGGGAGAAGGGATTTTGGGGAATTCCCAGCTAGCAGAGGAAACCACCACTGCAGCAGGGCCAGCTCAGTCACTGGATGCCTAAAACTTGCTGTAATTCCATTGCTAAACACAACATACTCTTTGTGACCATTTTATTGGGTTGGTTTTGCTTGTTGTGGGGTTTCTATTCCATTCACTCAGGCCTGAGTATTACAGTGACATGAATGGTTCATGGGACACCCTTCACGTGGCTTATTGAAGAAAATGTTTCCCAAACAAGCAGCTGTAGCCCTCGCCACTGGAGAGCCCAGGGAGCAGAAGGGTGGCAGGAAGGGACCTCACTGCTGGAGGGAGCACGGGGTGCCTCAGGGGCGAGGGGCTTGGGGACACATCTAGGCAGTGATGGGGCAGCTGGGATGTCACAGTGGGGTGGCTGGAGGCCCAAGCCAGGCAGAACCAGGTGCCAAAGAAGCCAGGACGTCCTCCCTACCCAGCACAAGGGGGATGTGCACACTGGGCATGGTGCACCCTCCCCTCTGCTCCTCCACACCGATGCTGCAGGCAGAGGGGGGGAGCTCCTGGGCCTTCCCACCCATCAGGGAGCCCTCGGGGATGAAAGGCACTGTAGAAAGGACCTGGTTTGGGGTGCAGATGCTGCGAGAGAGGGTGTGGACAGAGCTGGTTTCCTTAGAAGCAGCTTGTTTTTAGGGGGGGTGGGGGGGTTTGGTTCCTCTTTCCTGATGTTGCCAGCCATGTGGGTTTCCTTGTAGACCCAACACACTGGGACTGGGCTAAACATCTCCAAACTTCCCTCCAAACCTCAGCTGTGGGCAGGGGGAGTGACTGCACTGCTGTTGAGCCGTGCAGAGATTGATAATGAACTGAGCCGTGTTGAGACTGATAAAGGACAGGCAGGACAGGCACTAGTGCCACCCACGCTGCAGGACAAAGTCCCCTGGCCTTCCTCACTCCATCCTGCCGCCCCCATGGATATTCCAGGTGGGGAAAATCCTGTGCCTTGTGCTCAGCCCTGCTCCTGCAGGGGCAGGGGGAAGCTAAGCCTGGCACAGAGCAATGCTGAAGGCACCACCCTGGGGGTGCTGGGGCCTTGGCTTGGCTGCACGAGCCCCAGACGTGCTGGGGGCAGCTCTGGGGAGCAGCCAGAGGGGCAGAGGGGGTGCATGCCAGTGTGGCAGCAGGACTGTGCTACCCACGGGCTGGGGGCAAGGATGCATCAGGCATAGGAGGTCCTTGTTTGCAGCAGGACAGTGTGCCCACAGACCCAGGGACAGATGGCCTGGATGTCACCACTTTGTGCTGCTGCTGGGAAGGGGACAAACACTGGTTTGGGTCCCCTGTGGTGGTCAGAAGGGAGAAAAAGCCTCTCTCCAAGGCACTGGAGGGCTTTCCTTGGAAGGGTGTGTGCAGGTGTTAGACTGGGCCTTATCTCAGCTGCTTTGTGGGATGGCACCTGGATCTCATGGCTCTGTGGGACAGCAGTGTCACCCTGCTTTTCCAAAGAGCCCCTTCTGCTGTTTTCCTGTGGTGCTGAGGACACAGCAGCTCACCAGGGGCATGGAGAGTCTTAGGGGCCACCTGTCCCCTGCCTCATCCCCATGGTGGGTCCCACAGAGAACATCCTGCACCGGAGCAGGGATGTACCATGAGCTGGACATCCCCAGGCTCTGCTCCTCCCCATCAGCATGGCTTACCTGAGAGGAGGGAGCTGCCCTGCCTGAATCCTTGTGTGAGCACTGAGGTGCCACCGAGGGCTGCTGAGCAGCCAGAGGAAGATGGATGGGAAACTGGAAGAAGGGGTTGGGACAGAGAAGAAATGCTCAGAGGAGTAAGTGGATGGGGCCAAGAGAAAGTGACAGCCTACCCTTGTGAACGTGACCTCTGTGGTTTCCAGCCCTGATGCTGAATGTGTGCAGCCTCACAGCCACCATCTCCTCCAAGGCTTCTGTCTTGACTTCCTGACTGATGCTGAGAAAAATGATTTCCCTGGTGGGAAGCACGCTTCCTGCTAGCAGGAATTGCCCCAAGAGTGCAGGATGCCAGGCAGACAGGACCTTCCCCACCTGCTCGTGTCTGGAGAGAGGAAACCGGCTGGGTTTGGTGAAGACAGAGAGGAGTAAGACCTGCAATACCTACAAGATGCTGCCACCCCGTTCTGCCCCTGCAATGGCTCTGGGGACCACAGCAGTGCTGGGTTTGCCCCAGCAGGCACTGGGCCACAAGCTGGCCCTTGCCACGCTACTCCCTCGTGCCCACAGGTGACCAGCTCACCTGCACTCACAGCCCTGGTGCACTACCCAGCACAAAGTCCCAGGCACTGAAGAGCAGCCTGGCTGAGTGACTGGCAGTGCCCAGGCGCCCAGGAGCATCCCCCGTGCCAGGGCAGCCCATCACAGAGGAGGAGGAGCCCCAGAGCAGCATGAAATGACATGAAATGGCAGAGGTGTCGAGACCATGGGGACCACAGCGGGTGGAAGAGGAGAGATGGCAGCACAGGGTGACTTGGTCAGATGTGTGACAGCAGACTTAAGATGTTAAGAGGCACAACTTGTTATGATCCCTTAGTTTGTTGGTTTTTTTTTAACTTTCATCATCAAAGTAAACGAAACCAAAGTATATGGGATTAAAATAAAATCACAGTTTTGTTTACATTATAAAAGAGTGACCTAATAGTAATAATAATATTAATAATAATAATATCAAATGAACAATAATAATTAAACAAAACAAGAAAAGAAGAAAGCCCTGGAGAATTCCTGCTGGGATGACGCTCACTGATGGAAGGTTTGTGTGACTGGTTTCACTGTTTGGGGATCATTCCCTTGATAGCTGACTCCCGGTTCACATAGGTGGCCCAGTAGACCAAGTTGAAAATGGCAAAGAGGACTGGGAAGACGATGCGGGACATCTTGTCTACCTTGCTGACGCTGTTGTAGGTCTTCTTGCTCTCGGGGAGCTTCTCCTCCAGGCGGGGCACCTTGGGGGGCACGCTGGCGGCCGTGGCGGCGGCGGCGCTCTTGGAGATGGTGGGCAGGCCGGGCTCCTTGGCGATGTTCAGGGCGTAGGTGGTGCCCACGATGTTGTAGGTGTTGTTGGTTTTCTTCGCCAGTGCCACTGGCTCTTTTTTCTAGGGGAGGTTGGAAGGGAAAACAGAAAGGAAAGAAAAAAAAACAAACAACAGAGGTGAAGTGTCAGAGAATGGCATGGGAAACGTTTTGCCCTCTGAGGTTACCTGCTTGTCTGGGTGAGAAGGTGGAGAAAGGTGTGAGGAGCAGGAGACCCGAGAAGGGAGGAGTGTAGCTTGTGAAAGAAGAATGGCAAAAAGGAATGAGACACCCCGTGTGGTCATCCTTGGGGAAGGACTGGATTTTCTGCTTGGCTGGCTGCTTCCTGGGTCAGGTGAGAAGAGGACACAGCACACAGGGTTACAGCTTGACTTTATTCTTTTTTTTTTGTGACAAAAAGCCATATGAAGGATATGGGCAGCAGCACTGCAATATTTTTGCACCCTATTTCAATGCCATGTCATTACACTTCCTCAGTGCCCTGAGTTCCTCACAGGAACACCCGAAAATATAACACCGTGATGTTCAAAATGCTTCTGGAACCCTTTAGAGCACCTCATGACCCAAGCAGGTAAGACACAGAACAGATGGAAGGCATTTGCACCAGCCCTGGATTTCTGGAATGCTCAACACAGCACTCCAGGGCAGAGGGAAGCCTTTATTCCTGCCTTGAAATCACAGGAGGTGAGTGAATCCCTCCCACAGGGCTCTGGGGGACATCCGTGCTGCAGTGAGGAGAAACTGCAGAGAGAATGACAAGAGAGGCCCCTGGGTGTGCCAGATGTGGCACACTGAAGGAGGAGGGGAAATGCTGGAATCACAGCTCAGGTGTTCATGAGCATGGGTGGACAGGAAGATGGACCTAGGGAGTTGTGGCAGGTGCTGCTCCCACTCTGGGGATCTCCCTGCTGCTGCCAGGGACCTGGGAGCAGCTGCACTGTGCTGTCTAAAGAAATCCAAGCCTGCAAGGAGGCCACTGAATGAAATCTGTTCATATCCAGGCATTGGGCACCTCCCACATCCCAGCACTCAGGTACCCCCTGCTACTCCACCAAGAGCCAGCAGCAACCACAGGGATGCCTCACAGTGGGACTCTGGTCTCTAAACTCAAACAAAAGCGTGCCTTTGGATGACTTTTTTTCTATGCAAAAGCAACTGGAACACAAGGTGAGGCCCATCCAGGCATTTCCCAGGACTGCTGGGCATGGTCATGGATGTTCCTGTGAGGGGAGCACTTGAGGAGGAGAGAGTGCAGCCCGCAGGACCTGTCCCTCTCCTCAGTGGTGTGAACTGGGCAGCACTGGGAGCTGGAAGGGCCAGATCTGCCCAGCCTCTGCTCTGCAGAGATGGTCCCAGGGCTTCAGCTTTCCGTGCTGTACTTCCATTTTAATTGTGTCTACAATCACCATGGGTATTCCTGGTTACCTTAGGAAAGGCATTTTCCACAGTGATTTTCAGAGGGACACTAAAAGCAGACTTCTGTGCAATCTTTAAACCCCTCTCCAGTAACACCATAGCCAGGCAGCCTTGAATAAAGCCAGCAATTAAAGAAATTACATGTTAGGAGGAGGTCTAGGTGTCTTCAGACTCCAGATCAGACTAAACCAGTATTTGGACCATATTCGTGGTATTTTATGGTCTTTAACAATTAACTGAGCCTGCTTCTGCAGTCATTAGAGCCACATTAATGCATTCCCTCTGCACAGCAGATGAACTTTTCCTGCTCAAGAACTCACAAGAAGCAAGTAAAGGGCGAAAGATGTCTCACCTATTGAAACATTTACACACGCTTCAGTATGATTACTTATTAACACAGCCACAGGAGGCAATAAAATAATTAATAATCAGTAATAGAATGAAAACCAGATTGTTGTTGGCAGAACGCAATTGGCAATGCACTGATTATTTTAGTATTAATCAGCCAGGGCATTCATTAGAGGAATAAGGTGAATACAAGTGACATGACATTTTCAACCTGGCCAGCTTTCCTGCCCCAGAGTTTGGAAAGTGGATCCATGTGAAAACAGCTGAAATGGAGTAAAGTCAGGCAAATCTGGATGCTGTGTGGGTGACAGCGAGCTACTGCTCCCATTAGTGTGATCCAGAGTCCCTAAGCATTAATTTGGGCTTCCCTGGACCTCAGGTCAGGCTGCTCAGGTGGAGCAGAGGCTTGGGAACCTTTTCCCAGCTGCCCTTGGAGTCTTCATCCTGGTCAGAGCTGGGAGCACCCAGAACTGCCAGGCTGCCTACACCAAGGCACATGTGTGCTCTTGGTGTGTTCTACCCCTGAGATGTCAGAAGAAATGGTTCAGCCTGTTTGCTGGGCTGTGCTTTATAAAAAAATGAGTGTTTCAGGCAAGATTTTGAGAGTCAAACAAAGCAAAACGTGCTTGCTGCTGTCAGCTGCAAGGTAGCCCCCAGCCTTCACCCTGCCCCTTCATCTGTGAGGAATTCCACATCCCTTCCCCTCTGTGAGGAATTCCACATCCATTCCTCTCTGTGAGGAAAGAGACACAAACAGGAGGAACCCCCACATTTGCTTTGAAAACTTGTCCTATTTAAAACATCTGTTTTGCAAAGCAATTCCTGCACTTATTCCCCACTGAGGCACAGGGAGACTGAACTGCCTCACAAAGATGTCTCTGTGCTGCTCTCCTGAGGGAAAGCTGTAAAATCTGGTCTAGAGATAAATCTGTTCCCTGGATGGTGCAGTCTGGCAAGTTCTTCAACAACACACACACACACTGGAAAATAACAGTATTTTTGCTAAATATTCTCAGCTGAGGAACTAACAACTGAACACCTAAGTTATGGGAACTACTGCTTCTGTCTGTGATCTGCATGAGATTTAGTTCTCTGAACCTGCTCCTCGGCTAGAAATTTTGATTGGAAGCACTGTTTCTCTCACAGGCAACTCTCAAGGTCACCAATTTCTGCAGAACTTGAGAAATCCATGTATTTGCCACTTGTCAATCTAGAGAAAAGTCACTTCAGTGACCCCCAAGCAGCTCCAGGCTCTGATACACCTGCACCCCAAAGCTCCAAGCCCAGCAACTGCAGCTGCTGCTGCAGCAAAGGTGTCACTCCTTCCTCACAGCAGCCAAAGTTCCTCCTGCAGCGTGCCAGAGACTTGATAATTCAGACTGTATGGGACTGAGCCCAGTAACCTCATGCTCCCTGCATCACCAGAGGTTGGATGGTTGGATGGAGTCAATAATCAGCCCAACCCACCACACAGTGACAAGAGAAGGAGGGTGAAATGCTGCTGAAGAATGATTCATGGACTGTACTGGAGGTGCTGTGAACATAAATCACTTGCAGTGTTATCACAGAATCAATTAGGTGGGAAAAGACCTCTGAGATCCTCCTGGAAATCATGGAGGTTGCAAGTGCAGAAGAACAAAGGACACATGGGCTGCAGAGCATGACTAGCAAGGGAAAGTTGCAGCAAAACCACTCTGACCACAGTGAGGCAGGCAGAAAAGAGAAGGGTCTGAACCATCCTGAGCCCTAAAGACTTTGACCTGGTTGGAAATGGTGGCCTGCCAAGGCTGGTTGGGATCCTCTGGGATTGTAACAAAGATGGCACAGGTGGAAAGACACAAAGGAGGAAGAGAAGTGACTCCCAAGGGAGCTGGATCAAAGGGCAAACTTGAGAATTGCTGAAGAGCAGGTTGGACAAAAAGCCAGGTTTTAGAAAAGGCACCTCACGCATGTTTTTCGTAGTGAAAAGTATATAAAAGCCTGGACCTAACCTCACCATACACTGAAGAACTATCGTCCTAAGACAAAAACAAAGATCCAGGATTATTGCTCCATCCAAAGCATGTTCTCTTTCCACGTGCCTGGCTGCAGACACTTGTACTGGTTTTGTTGCTTCCTGACACCCAGAACTGCAGGGCAATGCCATTCAGGCACAGACACAGAGCTAGGTGAGGTTTTATGTACAGACATGGCATTGCAGGCAGAAGTGGGTTTAAGTGTCTTCCAAGAATCCAAAGCATCTTCCATCCCAAGGGACAGACAACACAGTTTTTTCGGGGGTAAACTCACTGGTAAACGTCATCCTTGCAGTTTCCCAGCAGCAAAGTCACCGTTGCTTTTTCTCTCTTCAGATCCTCACTGTCACAGCCACTCAAGAAATGACCGTGGTGGCTCCAGAGGTGGCCATTCCTGGGGCTGGGATGGTGGATGGATCTCTCTGTCCAGACACAGCCCTTCAGTCCTGAAGTGGATCCTTTTAACAAGGTATTCTGAGGATGCTAGAGATCAGGAGCTTTGCTGGCTACTGAACCCACTCATCTTTCAATCCCTTTGGCCTCTCACACCTCTCTGCCATCTCACACCTTCCTCCTGATGATGTTTTTTGTTAAAAATCACCTTTCCTTTCCTAACAAGTTTTCCACATTGGACCCCAATACCTCTCTCCAGTTTGATCTGCACCTCTAGGTTGGTTGCAGCCACTTTACTGTACAAAAAGAAAATGAACTTTGCATCTACAATGAGCAATTACTGATGGCAGGCAGGAAAGGCTTGGGAAATCTTTGGGTACAAGAAACATGAATCAAATCTTATCGAGACTGCAGGCTCAAGGGAGATTTTAGTGACATCTCTGGTGATATCTGCCAGCTTTTCATTGGAGAACTGCAGAGAATGTGCAGAGTAGCTCCCAGCTAGAACCAGAACCCAACTGTGGCTACAGCCAGAACATCATCCTGATTTTATGATGTAGGGACCAGCAATTCACCAAGATCAGCCTAGCATTTTAGATTCTACCTGAAAATAAACCCCAGGTGTTCCCATCTAAACCACTGGTTTGGCTGGAGGGGAGAAAGGGAGAATGAANCTTTTCCATGGCAGGGATTTCATCCAAGTGGGATGGGAAACACCACTGCTGCCTGCACTGATTTCTTTGCATGTTCCTGCAATCAAACCTGGAGTGAGGATCCTCGCCATCATGCCAATAAAGAACATTGCTTTTGGCTGGGGAGAAGGATCTCCAGAGACCAGGGCTCAGCCTGGGCTTGTCACTGCCAGTTTTACCCTTGATACAAACACTTTTAAATGCCAATAGTTATTCTTCTGCCTCATCTTCCTTTTGTGGTTTCCACCACCTGGCTTGTCAATTGTTTCAGGAAGAGCTAAATAAAGGCTGAAGCAGAGCCAGTGAGGCACCTCCATTGCGTAGCAAATTCATGGCTTGGAAATGCTCATTGGAATAAATATGAAAAGCAAATATGTTGACACATCGTATTCCTAAGCTCCCCTGAAAGCCCATCACTCTTCAGGGAGCTCTCTGAGCTGCACAGGCTGGGAGCGGGTTCCCTTCATCAGTAAAGATGAGAGTTAGCTTGAAACAGCATCCGCAAATTTGGAGCCCTTCCTGGTTCTCCAGGCTGACACCGACTGCAGCAAACTCACGGAGAGCTCCCCCTCTGAAACATTCCTGGTCCTGCTTTGTTTTCTTGTTTGATTATCATGTGCAGGAACATTCTGCATGCTCTTACCCTGTTGTTTCAGCACCGTTAGTCTTGCAGTGCTGGGTCAGTGGATAAATTGAGGAACACGCTGCTTCTAAGATAAACTGAAGCTTTTGAGCCTTTACTGCTTTTTCTGCCCAGTTCACAAAACTGCCCAAGGCTGTGTGAATCCTGACTTTGTGCTGATTTGCCCATCCCTGAAAGGGACACCGTGGCTTTGAGGACCTGTCCTGACTCTTCACTCATGCCAATGACTTGGGAAAGGCTTCTCTCATCTCTAGAGGCCAGGTTAGCATCACTGTTCATGATGGAAGTGGAAGGCCATCACCTGACCCCTCCGGACACTTTCTGCCATGAGTCTGTTGCTCAGACCACAGCTGCAAAAGCAAACAGATAGAGAGAGTCCAAGAAAGACAAGAGAGAGGCATTTGACACCCAGTGAGGGCTCTGTTCACCTTCTTTGACCTCCACACCAGAGATGACTGGCTGTTGTCTTCCCAAAAGTTGCCGCAGTTCTGTCAGGTGTTTAACATACAGCCCCACAACAATTCCCAACAACACATTAAAATGCAAAGGAAGAAAATGTAACGGCTCCAGAACCAAGAACAAGGACAAAGCTGATTTTCAAATTGATTCAATAAATATAAACAAGGAGCAGCATGCTACAGTAAGCGATTTCTCTGCGCAGCCAAGATTAAATCAGCTCAGAGGGAGGGGGGCACGAACAGGGGAAGCAGAGCCTATCAGGAAGGAAGCTGCCAAAGAGGCTGATCCCGAGCAAGGAGGGAAAACGTGGGTGCTGCCAGGCAGTAATTTGCTCCCAGTTGCCATTTGTGATTGCTGGCTTCCCACCCAACCTCTGTGCCCAAGCTCACGGAGCAGCAGCCGCCAGAAGCTGTGGGCATCGGCACCTGTGCCAGAGCAGGCCAGGGGACACGGCTCGCTGGGTGTCCTGGGGCATATAGGAGTTTTTTGGCATGCTAGCAACAGGGCATGGAGGGCTGAGTGGGTTTGGTTCATTGGGTTGGGGTTTGGGTTGGGCAGAAAAGGAAGGAGACACGAGACCACCAGCAGAGCAAACCCAAAGCATGGATGTGCCCACGTTCCCTCTGGCAAACGGCCGTGCAGAGGGCAGAGGGAAGAGCCAGCAGCCATGCCTGGGTGCTTCCCTCCAGCTAAGCACCCCCACCAGCCCCAGGCCACTCCTCCCCAACCCACAAGAACCGCTGCAGTCAGGAGCTGAGCTGGGAAGGCAGTGAGTAGCATCCAGCCTCCCGAGTGCTGCGGGGCTGCACGTTACCCACTGCTGTACCCGGCGCAGCTCCCTCGTGCAGCGTTTCTTCCCCACCCCATCCCTCCCCAGCCTCGGCTGACCTTCATCTCCTGGGCCTCCAGCACCTTCTTGCCATCCCAGGCCCAGCTGCGTTTGGTGAAGTAGTTGACAGTGGCGAACTCGATCAGCGCAGAAAACACAAAGGCATAACAGACGGCTATGAACCAGTCCATGGCCGTCGCGTACGCCACTTTGGGTAAGGAATTTCTGGCGCTGATACTTAGTGTGGTCATGGTGAGCACCGTGGTGACACCTGTGGGGGCACAGCAGGAGGCAAGGACAGAGTGAGATCCTGCCCACTCACACCTGTTTGACTCAAAACTGCTGCCACTCACTTAATGTAAAAGCAGGAGCCACCTCCTGAGTCACATTCCCGCTGAAGTTAAGGGGGTCTTACCCAGAACAAGTCCTGGAATGGTCTGCCCAGGGAGGTGGTGGAGTCACCATCCCCGGAGGTGTTTAAAAAGAGACTGGATGTGGCACTGGGTGCCAGGGTTTAGTTGAGGTGTTGGGGCAGGGGTTGGACTTGGTGATCTTGAAGGTCTCTTCCAACCTGGTGATTCTGTGATTCTGTGGAGTCCTTAGAGCAACTCACAGAATAACAGAACAGGCCGGGCAGGCAGGAGATCAGGTTCAGAGCATCATAAAATCACAGGATGGCCTGGGCTGGAAGGCACCTTAGGCACCATCTCAATGCCCAAAACTCCCTCCAGCCTGGCCTTGAACACTCCCAGGGATGGGGCAGCCACAGCCTCTCTGGGCAACAGTTTGTCCATCCCCCCAAATCAAAATCTGATTGAACCTCAACCAAAATTTGATTGGCTCAGATCAGGGCCAGCTTCAGAGCATTGCTCTGGCTCGGTTTTGAGTACTATCAATGGCAAACTTCTTCATGAGGATGAGATTAACCTTCCCCAAACTCCAGTGACTGGATCTCTGCTCACCATGAGAGCCCTAGCTCCCAGGGAGGCACCTGCACAGCATTCCTTATCTGCTGGCAGGGTAACTTGCATGATGCTTCACCCAGCTCATGTAGAGTATGTCATGGAGAAGCCTCTAGCTGCTTTTGCAACAAAATGAAAATAATAAAATAACAGTAAAAAGCACAGCTAGATGCTTGTGAACCTCGGGGAGGATCAGAAACTGGCCACTCATCCAACACAGCTCTCTCAGGGTTTTGGAAATAGTGCCTTGTGACCTGCATGGATGGACACCTGGGATCCTGGGTGCTGCTGTCAGTGGCCCAAGCTGCCAGAACAAATGTCACAATGATTTATCTTAAAAAAAAAAAAAAAAGATCTGTTGCAAAATGTCTTTTAAAGCTTTTTTCATTAAAGCAAGCAACCATTACCATCCATTTTCCCCTATAATGTGCTTTTCAATTAAAAATGCATTACAAACATTATAAAAATATTGACTAATTTTCAGTTCCCTTAAGCCATACTTCTGGTAATTTGAAGAGTTTCAATTCAATATTGTCGACAATACTTTCTGAGGGGCAAAAAAAAAAAAAAAAAAAAAAACCAAAAAGGAACAAACAATTGGAGTTCTCATTATTTTCTTAATAGGAAAGCAAGGCAATTTGGGAGCAAAGACATTTTTCACACAGGTAGGTTTTAATTTTTCAGTCAGCTCTTGCCAGCTCGATCTGAGCTGCTTCTTGAGGAAGCCTATTCCACTGCAATTCTCAGGGTAACACAGGAGGGGATCACATATCCTACCACATATCCCCTCTCTGCAAGGGGACTTTTGTCCAATATCCTCTCTGTTAAGTGCAATCTGCTGGGCACTGTTTCTTCCAGGATGTACAACCCTGTAGCGTCGCACCTGCTCTGGGAGTGTGCCTGTGCAGATCCCTGAACTAAAGGTCTTGACAGGAAAGCACAAAGCAATTCTGTTATTAAATGCTTGTAAAAGCTATTAATATATGTGCAGTGCCAGCCTGGCACTTTGCTTCGGTGAGAGGACCTGAAAGCAGCTGAAGGAAATAATAACACTATATTCACCGTGCAGTTATGCTGCCTCAGCCCAGGAACTTGTTATGTGGAGCTGTGACCAGGGGCACATTAGCAATTTCAAAGGCAGGGCTTTAAATGCCTCCCCATGTCCCTATCCTCTGCTCTGCTCTCAAGCCAGCACAGATAAGCAGACACAGCCAAATGCATATAATTAGATGATCAATACCTTGATTACTCTTAATATTTATGGCTTGACTTGTAGCAGAGACATGGCCAGGAGTATTTTTGTCGTGATTCAGGGGAGCAGGAGCACTGGGTGCACACTGAAAGCTATCCTGGTGATTCCACGATGACTTTTTTGCCTTTTCTTTTATACCCCTGTTATACCTTTTTACAATTTCCGTATTCCTGATGCTTTTTGCCTCCATTGCTGGACTTGGTTGTCAAGCTGGGAGACTGAACATTTCAGAAGCTTCGCAGTGAGAGATCAGTGTGCCCAGAGCCCAAGGGCCTCTCCAGAACACATTTTGTAACCTGAGACAGAACCATCCAGGGGAAGGTTCCTTGGGGAGGGGGGCTCACTGGAGCCTCTCATTGGGGAATCTTTGATAGATGTGCTAATTAGTAACACCTCTAATGTGATCCCAGATCTTTGGTGGGTGGGCACTGCGGGGTGCATGGAGGTGCATAGGCATGGTGCACCTGAGGATCCTTAAAATAAACACCAGGGTAAAATCCCTTTTTCCCTTCTAACTGTGTTTGCCTCTTGATTTTAAGACCAAGAAAAGGCATCACTGGGGAATGGCCAGCAGCTTAGCAACTCTGGTCAGGGTGTGGGAAAGACCAGCTCTGATGCTCAGTGCATTTCCTCTCACATTCCCCCTTCTCCCCAGGCTGAGAGGATGCCCCTGCATTCCCAGACTCACCAAAAACTGTGCGAGCAGGGACAGACTCCCTGTTGAGCCAGAAGGACACCTGGGACAGAATGACAGTCATGATGCAGGGCAGGTAGGTCTGGATCACAAAGTACCCGATCTTCCTCTTGAGGTGGAAATGTGTGGTCATGACGACGTATTCCCCTGCAGAGACAGCCAGGGAGGGATGCTGAGCCACGGAGCTCCCCGGCCCGGGGTCAGTGACCACTCCAGAGACCTGTCCTGGACAAACTTCCCTGGTTTTGGGTGGGATTTCAGTGGGAAGGAGGGGTGCAGGGGTGCAGCAGGCAGTCACATTGCTGTGCCCTGCCAGGTGTGTGCCCCAGCACAGCCCAAGGGGGCTTTCACATCACATTTGCCCTTTCCAAACACTTCTCTGAGTCTGCTTTAATTCACTACAATAACAGGTGTGGGACAAAGGCAAACCAATGTCAACAACTGGGCAATAAAACCTTTCCCTGTTTTGCCCCAGGGGCCCCTGGGGGTCTCTCCTGACCCTGCTCCCATCCCACTCTAAGCCTAGAGAGACCCAACAGTGCTTTCAGAGGATCTCAGGACACAGGATTTTCTTTTCTCTGTCAATCCCAAAATTATCCCACCTTCCCTCCCTGTAACCACCTCAAAAACCAAGGCAAGTTCTGCTGTTAAAGGTCTGACCTGTGACCCAGAGAGGCAGCTGCCCCTGTTTTCCCTCAATGTCCAATTCCCCTCCTCAGAGCTCTGGGTATTTTGTGGGATTACTGTGCCTTTTTTTTTGTTGTGAGCGTGGCTCTGCTAAATCATTACACACAGGAGCCTTTAGCAGCTTTCTTACCACTCCAGGTTATTCATCTGTACATTTTACTACGACTTAAGTACAGAGATGGGCCAGATATTATGACATTTGGTTCCCTGGGCTCCCCACATTTCCCCAAGGGATGTGAAATGAGTTGTTACAGACAGACACTATTAAAATCAAGTGCACCAGAGAGGAAATATCCTCAAATGAGAGAACTACTGGTGCATACAGGGAGAAAAAATAAAAGGGAAGAAAAAAGAAATATGAGAGACACACATGAGATAACAGAAGCTATCAGTACCTGGATTCAGAGGGGAAGGGAGGAGCAGCAGATGGGAGAGAAAGATGATTAATACTGGTCATTAATCAGAGGAAACATTTGTTTGGGATAATCTTCTATTAGTTATGATAATATTTGTGCAAGCAGATGCAGTGAAAATCACACTGAACATTATGCTGCCTTCGCCTCCCCTGCCCGCAGCGCTTTCCTGAGGGGTTGGAAAGGAATCCAAGACAAATGAACCCACAGCACCACAAACCAGCTGGACAGCGTGGGGGATGTTTTCCACACAGCAGATCGTTTTGAGATGCTTGAGATCAGTTCTCCCCAAGACTGTGGGCAATGAGGCTCTTTCAGTGGGAAGCACTGAGAAACAAACCCTTTGCTGCCTCTTGGTGACTGCTGAAGATGTCACCAGCCACATTCTGCCACCTTAGGAAGTGCTGTGGTCCTGGACTGCCTCTATAACTATTCCAAATCGTGGCATTCCGAGCTCCATCTCATCCCAGGAGGAGCTCAGCCCATGCTGTAGTCCCACAAGTACCTGTGCTGGATCGAACCATCTCTGTCCCAACCACATGGCCCAGCAGGTCATACTGGTTCAGGCGAGATCCACCCTTGGCCACTTCCACGGATTTATCCTTCCCCAGGGTCCAGGTGTAGATCACCTCTGTCTTGGTGTAGGCATCTGCAGAGGAGGGAGAAGAACGAGGTCTATGCTTCTGCCTGCCCCTAAAATACACCAGAATTAGCCCGTAGCCAAATTAATCTTTGCTGTGCATCTCTCAGAGCCACACAGCTGAGCACAGCCAAGCATGGCCAGAGACCAAGGCAGATCAACAACTGTTAAATCAAAGGAGCAGGAGAGAGCTGGGGTTTTTGGAAGGGAGCTGGAGAGGGGTAGAGCTCTGTCACTGAGAGACAGGCTGGCCCTGTGATGTGCTGACTCTGCAGGGGCTGGCTCCAAGCAGGGACAGCGACACAGGGAGGCATCCAGGCCAGCAGGATGCTGGGGCAGCAGGGCAGCCACAGCCCTGCCATGCCAGGGACAGGGAAAGTCCTGCTGGCAGCAGCTGGCACTGAAGGCTGAATGCAAACAGAGCTAAATTCCAGGTTAAATAGAGAAAGTGGAAAGCCTTTACCCTTGCTCACAGGGAACACTCTCCAGGACTCTCAGATTTGGGGGCACCAAAATGCTTTCTCCCTGTGTTTGTGACCGAGCCCCTGCTCTGTCCTCACAGCCAGTCCCCCTCTCAAGAGCGCCCACAGGCTCTTGGTTTTGCCACTCCTATGGTTATCCAAAAACTGAGTCTCTCCAGACTCTGCTAGTAGCTATTTCTCCCCATAATGCCCCAAATTCATGTCCCTACCTGCTCTGCACCTTTTCTTTTAAGCAAGAACAAAGCTCACTAAACCAAGCCTTTGGTTCATTTTCATCTACCAGCTTCTCCTGTTAGGACATGAAGGAATTCTTTGGCTGGGGTCAGGTCAAGCAATGTGTCAGGTCCAACCAGAGAAGTGTCTCAGCTCCTGCTTTTTGGAAGACTGTGTCCTGAGAAAACCCCATTTCTGTGATCTTTTTAAAGCAACCCCTGTTATCCCTGCCCTGTAGGTTTTGGCAAACTTGTTCAGCATTAAGCAGGGGCTGTGCAAAGTGAGGGGAGTTGGTTCTGATGATCAGCCAACGTTTCTCAGCAGTCCAGAGTGATGCCTGAGCACTCCTGATGCAGGCTGGCACCTCTCAGCCCATGTGCAACACTCTGCTCTTCCAACCCCTCCTTCCAGACATGCTTCTGGAGCCTTCCACCCTCCTTCAGAGCTCTGTACAGCTCTGCCACTGCTTTTGTCACCTGATGGGCAACACCTCCTGCTCCACAGTCACAATCCATCCACTCCCAGCCTACAAAAGGAACTTGCCCACAGTTTCACTGCTGTCATTCCTGAAAATTCAGTTATCCACATATCTGGTGGTCTGAGACAGAAGGGAATCTGATGTCCCACAGCCATGGCACGGGTGCTTGCAACCTGTTTAATGCCAGGCAGCTGCTTCGGTTCAGCTCCATGCCTCATTTGCAATGCAAAATCCAATCCAAACAAGGACAGCTCGTGGGCATTTAGAGGAGCTGGTGAGTTCAGCAACATCTCCTGCTCCCCTGTCTTGATGTCTTAAGAGCCCTCCTAAAAACAGAGCCCAGACAGGAGTAAAGGGAATAAAGGTGGGGATTTATTGGAAAGGCCTTCAAAGGTACCCCTGGGGAGCCAGAGGCTGCTGCCCAGATGGGCCCCGAGATGGACCCTGAGAGGCCACGAGTTCTTCCCACTTTTATAGGTTTGGTTCATTTGCATCTCAGGGTTAATTCTCCAATTAAAGCTTCAGTTAATGATGGAATTCCCCTCAGCTTGCCCCCCTCTCAGAGGCTTTTGGTTGATATTTTTTGGGCCCGGGACGGGCTGGGTGCCCTTGGAGAGCAGCCCCGGAGAGGCTTTGTTGTGTGTGCCCAGCACAGAGAGCAGCACTGAACAGGGAACAGGAAACTACAGAGTTACACACTGGGCACTGCAAGGTTTGAAAAATACAAAAGTTAAAACCTAAGGCATCAGTCTGAGCTAGCTGCTGGACAAATGTCCCACGATGGCTCAGGGACAGCTCTCTGCAGAGCTGGGAGCAGGGGCAGAGGCAAAGCCATCCCTTCACTGCACTTGGCCCGAGGGACGATGCAGGTGGGCAGCTGAAGCTCTCTGGAATGCCTGGCACCCTTAATTCTCCTGCAAATTCTCAGCCTTGCCCCCTCAGGGGGCTGCTATGGTGGCCCAGGTGACCCGTGAAGCCACCAGGCCACTGCTGAGCCTGCTGGGTTGTGGGGATCGGCAGAAAAGGGTCTGTGAGGCAAACTCAGCATCCTTTGAGCAGCATGTCTGGCACAGGCATTGTCCTTCTAATTACAAATCTGACCCACTTTAAGCTTCTTGAAAATGAGCAGCTTCCAGCTGACAATGGCTTTTTAGTGAAAACACTGGTTTAATCCCACTCCAGCACAGGAGAGGTGAGCTCGGATGCTGTGTGGGTGCTTTAGAAAAAGCCACATTACTGTTAACCAGGGGCAGCTTTCTGAGCTCCTTGTCTCAAAACTCTCATCATTCAGAGGTCAAATCAGTAAAAAAAACAACCCCAAAGGGCGTTCCAGCAGAAACACATTAATCTCTTTTCCTCACCAAGGAACACTATAAGCAATTAGATGTGGAGTAATCTGCCTTCCTGCAAGTCTTGTAATAATCCCAGAGTTTAGGCCTGAGGTAGGAGATTTTATATCCTTCCTCACAAGGTCAATTAACATTAATAATTCATCCTTCTCTAAGGCTTGCTATTTTACTGGCCTTAGTGATGTCTCGTGGCAAAGAGCTCTACATTTAATTAGGTGCTGCCTAAGAAATTCAGTAGTTTTGAATAATCCACTTTCATGGGCACAGTTTGTCATAAGGCAGAGGAGCAGATGCACATGATAAACATGATTTCTTCTGCTGCCAATCAAACTTTTCAACTTTGTCCTCAGTTAGCTCCCAAATGGCTACAGGAAGGAAGTGTCACTTTGGGAAGGTTGGGGTTTCTCTGGGGGTTACTGGTGTGGGCTCATCCTTTAGCTGGAGGTGGGAAATCCTCTCATCTAACACAAATACAGCCTCAGAGTGGTGCTCAGTTCGTTGGAGCTGGAAAAGACTCCAGGCAGGGCCAGACTAGGATGTTTATTTTCACATTATGGCGAACCAGGGCCTTGGGGTTTGGCTCCCACTCACTTTAGGAACAAAACCAAATGAAATTTAATTTGCATACTGGAGAGCTAAGGGAACTTCTGTGGAGAGCCCAAGCAGCTGGGAGAAGCTTTCAACTCACCAGCAGCTTGCAAACCTTCCCTAAACCAGGATCCCTGGATGCTGGGAGTGAGATTCCCAGAGTTTCATGTGGGAGCAGCCTGCCTGACAGACTGAAGAGGGGGCGAGGGGTTTGTGAGCTCCACTGGAGCATGGAGCCAGGGAAACCAGGTGTTTCAGGCTCTCCATGGACTGGCAGGATGGGACAGCCAGCAGCAGCCACCACTGCTGCCCCAAACCTGCCTGCCCAGCATCCCCTTGTGATGAAGGAAAAGCACAACTCAGATTTATAATCATAGAACCATTAATGTTAGAAAAGGTCTCTAAGATTATCAAGTCCAACCATTAACCCAGCAGTGCAAAGCCCATGTCCCCAGGTGCCCAAACTACACATTGTTTGAGGGATAGTGACTCCACCACTTCCCTGAGCTGCCTGTTCCAATGCTTGACCACCCTTCCATCGAATAAATTTCTCCTAATATTCAATCTGAATGCCCTTTGGCACAACTTGAGGTCATTTCCTCTCATCCTGTCTCTTGTTACCTGGGAGAAGAGACCGATCCCCACCTGACTACTTTCTAAATAAATTCACAGCAAAACCATGGGTGTCTAACCCATCCTGCAAGCCTGAACTGAGCACAGACTCAGTGATGGTAGGAATTGCACGTATGAGATACCAGAAAAAAACCGCCAACTTTTGGTCACATTATCCTTAGCAAAGATGAAGATCACTGTTATTAAAATACTCTGTGACACCAGCCACACAAAGCACAGCTCTTGTGAGAGCTCCTCAGCTCCGTGCCACCTCCTTGCAGAGGCTGCTGGGGGTACTTACAGCTCCCAAATTTCAGGGGGCAGGCGTGCACGTCCATTGGGAAGTCCTCCAGGTGCATGGGGCACTCGGCGTGGATGGTCAGCCTGTGGGACAAAGCACAGGGGCTGCTCAGGGACGGGCCTGGCCCTTCTGACAAAGGCCTTGAGGTGCTCAACAGCCTCGGGGTCTCCGGGCAGAAGGCCTCAGCTGTGGAGAGGACAGCAGGACGCACATCTGGCAGCCTTCTGCATGGCGTAAACTCAGCCCTGTTGACCGAGTTCATCTTCACCCACTCAGTGCAACGGGGAAATCTGGGCCAGAGCCCAGGACTATGGTTTGCTTGTGTGCTGTGAGAGTTCCTGGGCTGGGGGACACTGAGGATGCTGAAAAGCTTTCAGCAGAGAAATCCTTCAGCTCTCTGCAGCATTTTGTGAGAGCTCTGTCTTTCCCATGCAAAGCTGTCTAAAACAAAGTTACCATTTTGTAAACACTGTGGATTGTTCTGCGGGATTGTTATGGCTCTAACCAGCAAAACATTTGGGAATGGACGGCTTAAAATTTGGCCGATCCCCTCAAGAGGTGGATGGCCAGAGGACCAATTACCTTATGCCATTTAACTCACTTTTTGCAAACTAACATATAAAAGTCTTGGGGGAAAAAAAAAAAACATTAAATCCCTTGCTGCCATTGGTACCTGAGCCTGGACTTGGTGTGGTTTTTCTACCCCTCTGCGTTGCCACAGTGACAGGACACCTCAGGGACCATGCTGAAAAGCACAGGGAAAGGGCTTCAGGGGCTTCCAGGGAACAGGCCTGTTCCTCCTGCTGTTCTGGGGGGAGCTGAGGGCTGGCAAATTGCTCAAAGTCAGCCAGAGCCATGGAGCCACAGAGCACAACATCCCCCTATCCCTGTGGGATACCTCATCCCACCTTCCCCGGCTCCTCCCCCGCTGGCAGCACTGCCAAGGATGCTGCAGGCAGGTGCAGAACTGCACATCAGGGGGCTGCCTGGGGGCGTGCAGGACAACCTGTGCTTTCCAAATCCACCAAATCCTGCTAGGGTACCTTGTCAGGCAGCAGCTCAGTGAGGGAGGCACGGCCATAAAAGCAGTGTGCTGCAGAATATGGGGCTGGCTATAAAAGGATCCATTATAAAGGGCTCCAAAAAAGGGAGCTCGTATTCCTTCCCAGGGTACTGCAAAGCCAAGAGAGACAACTTCCCAGGAGATGTCTGAAACAATCTTCTCTGAAGGAACCATTTGTAGGGGGAAAAAAAAGGACTCGCTCAACAAAACAGCAAACAAACCACGACAGGAGCAACATGTGGATGCAAAGGGCAACTGCACGGGCTGAAGGGGGCTTGTGCAAAACTCAGATCAAGAAGCTTCTATTGAGATATTTTCCTTCGGCTAGAAACATGTTCAGCTAATTTATTCTTCACAGAAAATACCAAGGGTTAGTCAAATGCAAAATAAACCCTGAAAAAATAAAGGCTTTGGGTTTTGTTTGCTGAAAGCAAAGAGTAATTTTTTTTAAAAGAAATAAAATAAAATAAAAAGAAAGGTTATTTCTTTCAAGCAGGCAGATCTTAAATGATTCTACAAAAAAAAAAAAATGACAAGAAGACTGTTTTTTAAATTAAAAAAAAATTTTAAATAAAATTATAATAAAATTACCAGAGACCAAGGACCTTGCCTACAGTGAGTGTGCCAGTCCCTTCTGAATCCATGCCTGTGGAAACACCAAATCCTGTGGTACCCTGGCAGAGAGGGGATGCTGCCTGCCCTGCTCGCTTCACGTCTGGCTCCAGCCTGCCTTTCTCAGCCAAGCCAAGAACCACCGCGTGCCCAACGCAACTTCTTGGGCACAAACCACTCCCCCTGACTTGGTGATCTCTTCTTCATCACTGCACTGAATGCACCTGTTTTACACAACAAAGAAGAAGACCTGATCTTTAGGCTTCAGTCGAGACTCATGGAAGACTGACGGCATTTTTTGACAAGCCTACAAGCACAGTGTTATGATTATTTTCTCCTGGACACTCGAAGGCCACCATGAACAAATTGCTCATTTGCTCTTGTGCCTCTCTTTTCCAATATGGATTTCCAGAAGCAGATACAAAAACCTGGCAGCTCGGTGTGGACTTGACTGCCTTGCTCCTCCAGTTCTGGTTTTTTTTTTGTGATGTTCTCTTCAGCCAGCTCAAAATTCACTTGGGGAGCTCGTGGCTGGCAAACTTGTCAAGCATATTCTCACAGATCTTATTCTTCGATTCTTTCTGTGTCTTTTCCAACTGCAATGGACTTTTTGCTTCTCATTTTGTCACTGTCACTTGTGTCAGGGAAATGTTGATGCATTTCCCCTGTCTCCCTCAGCAGCCCACACCAGAATTTTCCTTTTTACCTTCCTATTTTTTCATCTCCTTCATTCATTGCTTTATTATTTCAAAAGGCTCTTAGCTGGGAGTTCCCAAAGCTGGCTTTTCCAAAGGATCTCATCTCTGACCAGTGCCTTCCTTTTGATCCATCCTGAACTCACCCCAAAAAACCTAGAAAAGTCTTTTCCATCCACTGCACTGTCTGCAAGCACTGGCTGTGATCATCAGCCACTCTGAATAAGGCTGAAAGACCCCAAGGACTGCAGACTGTCCTTTAGACAATCTAAAGATTGGGGAATGCAGCAGCTGCATTTTAAATCCAGAGCCTGTTTTATCAGCTGAGCCAGCAAGCAATAAAACAATAAATCCATCAACAAACCACTGAAAAAGCAACCTGATCTGCCACTTTTCCACCTGCAACTGAAGGAGTTTTTAAGTCTCCTGAAATTAAATGAAAAAAGAAGTCACATCATTTTCCAGTGAGGTGAGTCTGGTTCAGCAGCTTCAGCCAGCCACAGGTCAGCAGGTTCACAGGGAACATGGGGAACATCAAAATGTCAGCAAGGAATGTCTCTCCCTTCCCAGACAATCAGCACAGCCTCTGCAGCGTTTGGCTAAAAGGGTTTATGGCAGAATTTCTCATCTGTGCCCCTCACCCTGTGATGGTTTTGCTTCATTGCTCTAATGGGCTATTCACATCCAGGAGCCACGAAATGTCCTTAAAAAGAGTAAAAAACAGCCAAGCTGCCAGAAATCACAGCACCCAGCAGCCATCTCCTTTGGCTCATCTGTCCCAGGCGCCTGCAGTAACTTCTGCAGAACTGCCTTGAAGCCAAACCTCAAACCCCTCATGTTTTCTCTTCACTTTTCTTGCACAACAGCACCAAAAGTGGAACATCCAGGACAGAAAACCGTGGGGTTTGTGGGTTTGTTTTTTTTTTCCCCCCTCTTTAAAGTCACGGGAAGTCCTTTGAACTGCGCCAACACAATAGCAAGAAGTGTGAATCAGGCTAAGCACGCCTGTGCCAGGGCTGACGGGATAACAAACCTCTTCAGCTGCGTTCTCATGGTTACCGGCAGCTTAGCAAAGCCTTTGATGTGTCATTAGAGCCCCTGTCGTTACCTGCGTGCAGCTGCAGGATGAGCCAGGATCTCAGCCCAGTTTCTGGGATGCAAATGTGATAATCCCTTGGCGTGCCAGCGGTACAAAAACACGACAGCACCCTGCACGGCGGGGCTGGCTTTGTTTATGCCAGGGATGCTAGCTGGAGTTTTGTCCTGATTTCTTCTCCAGGAGGTTCATTAATAACCACAGTCGGGCCGAGCGGTGTTTACGGTTTGGGCTGTGGGAGAATCTAGGTTAGGTTTAATTGCTGGGGTTTGGGCTTGAAAGCCAAATTGCTTCTAGGATCCTCATGCTGGATCTGGAAGTGCTGATTGCACTTTTCATCCTCCCCCAGCCCCTGGAGAGTTCAGCCCATGATGGCAGAAATGCAGTGAGATAAGGTATTCTCTGAAGATTTCTCCCTCCTGGGACAGTTTCCTTAAAAAAGTCTGCCTGCACAAAGCCAAGCCTGGCAAACAGATCATTTCTGTCTTTGGATCCAGTCTGGCAGGGGAAAAGCTGAAGCAAATCTCACCTTGTTGCCTGCTTGTGTTTTTATCAGCCAGCCAAGCTCTGGTCTGCTTGGATCCGTCTGTGATGTTTTCTAGGATCAGCCCTGGCGTGGGACACAGACAAACAGCCCAGGAGAGCTGGGGTGTCCTAGCTGCTGCTGCAGAGAGGCTGCACCCCCATCGTGTGGGAGGCTGCTGCAAAGCCTGAACCAACCCGAAGATGCCTGGGGGGCTAAAAAAAACCCCAGCCAGTAAAGACACCCCAAAGCCTTTGCTGGGGGAGAGACAACTGCAAAGCTCTGTGATTTCAAAAGCTCAAACCCTGCAGGTAGAGAGGACCTGCTCTGGGATTCCACAGCCCCTGTAGCTCTGCACGTGTCCTGGGCTCAGCTTCCCTTCCTGCTTTGCCTCTGCCTCGCCCCAGAGTGCACAGACCATCCTTCCAAGGACTGCACGTTGGATTTCACCAGCACAGGCTCTCGAGGCAGAGTCTTTGGGCATGCAGTGAGTGTGTCAGCCTGACAGGGAAAGAGAACATCCTCCAAGTGCATAACTTGAGCACATATTGTCTGGGAACCACTGTGACAGTAACCCCAAAGCCTCAACACGCCATTCTGACAGGCCCTGTTGAGAGCAGAGAAGGCTTTTTAAAGCCTTGATTCACAAAGTTGAATCCCATCAGCACAGCATTAAACTTTCACTATTTTTATATGCTTCAAGGCCAGGAAGAACCAGAACATAGTCTGTGTGCCCCACACAGTTTGAACCAGAGTACATCCAGAGATGGCTGCAGCAGCTGAGCTTTTGTCTCTTCCTTATGTAAATCCATGCACAAATCCCAGGTTGTTGCACTCAGGTCTGACACCAGAGCTTAGAGACCGTAGATGGGCTTTTGTGAACTACTTGGATCGTGTAGGAGCTCCACAAAAAGAGACTGCAGAGGCAGGACTGCATAATAAAAGTGTACTCCCCGTGCCCTCTAAGGCAGCCAGAGGAGCAGGGATGATGCAGAGGGATCAGAAATCCTGGGGAATAGAGTCATGCCATGAGGATTTTTGCCTTTTCTTTTATACCCCTGTTATACCTTTTTTACAATTTCTGTATTCTTGATGCTTTTTGCCTCCATTCCTGGACTTGTTTGTCAAGCTGGGAGACTGAACATTTCAGAAGCTTTGCAGTGAGGGATCAAAGTGCCCAGAGCCCAAGGGCCTCTCCAGAACACATTTTGTAAACTGAGAAAGAACCATCCAGGGGAAGGTTCCTTGGGGAGGGGGGCTCACTGGAGCCTCTCATTGGGGAATCTTTGATAGATGTGCTAATTAGTAACACCTCTAATGTGATCCCAGATCTCTGGTGGGTGGGCACTGCAGGGTGCAGGGAGGTGCATTCGACCTGGACGTGGTGCACCTGAGGATCCTTAAAATAAATACCAGGGTAAAACTCCTTTTTCCCTTCTATCCGTGTTTGCCTCTTGATTTTAAGACCAGGAAAAGGCATCAGAGAAATGCAGTTCAGTGCTGTGTTCACAAAGGTTGTTGTGTGGCCCAGGTGCCAAGGCCTGTCTGTGGTCAGGAGTGAGCATTGTGACACTGCACTGATCCACGAGGAGAATGTGCCAGGACTGAAGGAAATCTCTGGATTCTTGGCTGCAGCTGCTGTGCAGCTCCTGGGAGCTCAGGTCAGTGATAAAGAGGCTCTCTTCAGGAGCCATAAATATTGTCACACAGGTGTAATTTTGCTGGATGCATGTGTCAGGCTTGCTGTTCCACCAGAGCAAGTTCATCTATAACTACAAGCCTTGACTAAGAGAAGTTGGCTTTCCCAGCAGGATAAATAGCAAGAGACGTGCCTCTAATTGCACATCAGCAGAGCTGATCCCTCAAGGATGTTGGTTGGGACAAGGGAAAGGAGCAGGAGGTTCTCAGGAGTCAAACTGAGCCTGCAAGGGATCACCTGGGCACTGCTGCCAGGCCACTGGAAATCTGGTGGAAGTCCAAACTCTCTCCCCAGCCAGCAGGGCACCCCTTTGCTGGATGTCAGCTGTGTGAATTTGTCTTCGAGGTCCTTTAAGGACATACATGCACGTCCCTGGGCATGGGGGAGGACAGCAAATGCATCACTTGGACAGAAAACGAGACTCCCTCCAGCCCTCCCCTTTCCTGGGAGGAGGTTTCACAGCCATTAACAAGGGAGGGTGGTACCCTCATCATCATCATCTCACAGGGGAATTGAGGTGGGACTGCCTCAGTGGCAAAGCTGGGTAGGATTTGGTGTCTGAGCCTGAGGCATGGTCCTGGCCCTGCAGACTGTGCCCTTGCAGCTTCCTTTCTGATACCCCACTCCAAAGAGACCCTGGTGGTCCTGAGCAGCACCAAGAGAAAGAAAGTGAATCATCAGATGCCCCAGGACAGACATCCCACCCTGGATGCGTTTGACTGCAATCCCAGAGGAGTCCTGCTCTGTCCCAGCATGCTGTGGTCATCTGGTCAGCTTGAACCGCACGACCAGCACCAGGAGGTGCTGCTCAGAGCCCCACCTGAGCTTCACACACCAGGTAAAGGAAAGATCTCTGTGCACAGGAGAGAACTCCTGGTTCTGTGCAATTCAACGCCTGACAGAAGTGTCATTTCCAACCCTTGGCCTCTGAGTGGACTCCTCACCTCTTACAAAGCCTTCGGGATGTATTTAAGTGGTCCTTAAATAGGGGCAGGAGCACATGTAAGAGGAGGTCCTTCACTCCCCAGTTCTTCAGCAGACAGCTAAAATGAAGGATGGTTTGAATTTATTTTTAAAAATCCCAAGGCTCTCTTTTCTTCCAGAAGCTCATTCCCAAGAGTCTCATGATGCTGCTGCCATCCTGGCACCTGCCCAACCCTGAATGGAAAAATAAATCCAATACTTTCTCAGTCACACAAAACTTGCTGAAGCTAATGGCTGTTTGCTGAATAAAGAAGTAGTGAAATGATATAACAGCTCTGAAATTTAGTCTTTTTGGTTTTTTTTTTTTTTTTCTGTCTTATGCCAGCAGCTCTGTAACACTTTACTGTCAGACAATGATACAAACGGGGGGAGGAGTGTGAGTTGTCTACTTGCAGGTCAGAGAGCTGGGAGCAGAACGGAGCCCTTAAGTCAAGCTGGGCTTTTCCCTTCATTTACCCCATCTGCCTTAATGTGAGATCACTGATGTGTGGAGACCTAAACCCCCAGGGCACTGGCAGGATTAGCTCATATTTGAGAAGTGCTGCACAAAAGCAAGGCATTGTTTATCAATGTAGGCTGTAAAACTTGCTGACACCATGTAGATTCACAGCCAGTTTCACTACGAAGAGATGAAATTCTGCCTGGTCCTCAAAAACAGAGGTGAAAGTGCAGCATCTCAGCACACAGAATCCACAATAAAGCCTGTTATTAGTTAGGACTGGCTTGGAGATAGAGAAAATAATTTTTTAAAACAAAGATTTATACCTTGCCAAAACCAACTCAATACCTTTCTCGTGCATCTATCAGCAGCTTGATGGTTCATTTATAACCTATGGCTCCTGCAGCCCTGGCTTCTCCAAATCACAGTTTTTAATTAGCTGTTTGTTGGGGGTTTTTTTCCCCTAATGATGTGCATTGATCACATAGATTTGGATTTTTTTATTCCACAAAGTGGGAAAAAAACAATCCCATTGTTGTCACAAGCAAGCTTGGTCTCATTAGATGTGTGAAATGGTTCTGCTCTAACATGCTGAACAAATTTAGATCCATTCTCAAGCTGCTGGAGAATAACAAATTCTCCCATCCTGATGTTCCCATACCAACACTGGATACCTGATTCATATCCCACCACAGGTCAGGAGGAAAATAAAGCCAGGTGGCACATTAACCTCAACAAACTATAGATCCAAACACTTCCACCTCGGCACATAAAAGCAAAAAAATCAATGCAGATGATGAGGAAAAATCTACCTGCAAAAATGTGCCAACCAGTGATGGTACACAGGGAGGAAACAAGGAGAGCAAGGAAAGCAGCAGGGTAGGACTCAAGTCTACTAAAAGAGTCAGTGGAAGCCTGCTGTCTTGGGGTGACTTTATGATGTTGGATCTCCTATTGCTGCTCTATGCCCAGAAAATTAATTTTTGTGCTTTTTTGTGCCTTTAAACTGAGCCTGAGAGAGGGGAGAGGAAAAAAAAAAGAGCAAGCTTTTCGCAGCAGTTGTTCAAGGACACAGACACAGAGACTCCGCTGGGTTCTGCTGCTGCAGCAGTGAGAGCAGAGGAAGCACCCCCCTTGCTTTCAGCTTGAGGCTCCTTTTCTCCAGAGGGAGAAGGAAAGTTGAACTTTTGTCTTCTCGGCACTTTTGGGGTTTTTTCCCCTTCTTCTGGACTGTTTCAACAACATCCAAACACACCAGGAGAATTTTCTTCCAAGGCCCCAGAGGTGGGCCCACACTGACCCAGCTCCAAGGAGGAGAAGAGAGACCCCACCTACAGAAGGACTCTGAAATCTTCCCAGGTTTCTCTCCACAGTGAGAGACTTTATTATTTATCATTATTATCATTCTCTGTGTGTTTGTTAAACAAACAGCTTTATCTCTTTCACTTTCCTCCGAGGAAAATTTCTTTTTTCCCAAAACTGGTGGGGGAGAGGTGGTTGTAACCTGCCATCCCTCAGAGGATATTCTCCTCCAAATTTGGCCAAACTAGCACACCTGCATAAATCCTGCTGTGATGCACCCTGAGGCCCCTCTGTATGTGCAGAGGGACCTGGAATTCCCTGGCAGGAGACACAGACTCACCTCATGGTGTACAGGAGGGTGCCGTTGTCCACCAGGCGCAGCAGCTTGTTGGGGGTTGTCATGTTGTGGGCGACAGATTTCTTCCCGTTGTGGAAGAAGGTGTCAGGAGTCCAGATCTTGCTGGCCAGCAGGTTGTTCAGGGGAAGGATCTTCATGGGACCATCAAACTTCAGCCTTTCATCTCTCCAGGACTGCCGGAAGAAGACATCAATGGTGTATTCCTTTTGGGGAGAGAGGAGAGAAAAGCAAGTCATGTTTTACTCAGCTTTTCGTTGCAAATGAGGCGATTCGAGAGGCGGCGTCTTCAGTCAGAGCAAAATGGGTTTTGGCACACCTGGGGTGCAACAGGAAGCAGGGAGTAACAGCAGTGCAGGACAGATGGGATGTGGATGCTGAAAAAGGCTTCAGCAGGGAATTTCTTCAACTCTAGCATTTTGTGAGAGCTCTGGCTTTCCCGTGCAAGCTATCTAAAACAAAGGTCCCAGTTTTGTAAATATTCCCACCTGTAACTTGTTTTTGCCAGATTGTTATGGCTTCAACTAGAAAATCATTTGGGAACGGACGTCTTAGAGTTCGGCCAATCCCCTCGAGGGGTGAATGGCCAGAGGACCAATTACTTTTTGCCATTTAACTCACTTTTTGTGAACTAACATATAAAAACCTTGGAAAAAGCCATTAAATTGGCTCTTGCCCCTATGTCTACCTGACCCTGGACTCTATGTGGTTTTTCTACGTGTCCGCAACAGCAACAATAGGAATTCCCACATTTTGGATAACGGCTTCCCCGTGATGTCAGAATGTGCATGTCAGTGTTTCTGAGCAGTGCAGGATAGATGGGAATTCCCACATTTTGGATAATGGCTTCCCCGTGATGTCAGAATGTGCATGTCAGTGTTTCTGAGCACTGCAGAGAACCTGCAGCACAGCCCACAGTGGCCAGAGCTGGAGTAGCCCTGCAGCACCTCCACCTCTAGCCAGGTGTGTCAGGAGAGGAAGGCCATTATGTGCAGCTAAACAGGTGTTTTAGAAGGCAAAAATAAAGATCCTGGAGATGGAACCTGGCCAGGATGCTGGGAATTATACCCCTGCTCATTAAAAAAAAAAAAAAAAAAGCAAGCAATTAACTTGCATGACATTGTCTTAATGTTATTTTGCTCCCCAGACCACCTTTAGAAAATCATTGAAGTGAGGACTTCACAGACTTGCATTAGAAGATCCTGTGACTTTCTTTTGTCTTCTTTTCCTTGTTTTATTTCCCTTTTCTTCTTCTTTTATTTTTTTCTCTTTTTTCTTCTCTCTGCCACTGCAGACCCATTTCCTAGGCTGAATTCCAGCTGGGGCAGGCAGAAGTCACCTCTTTGAAGCCCTGCAGCCAAGGCCAGCTCCTCTCTCAGTGAATGCAGATTCAGAAACCACTTTTAGGGAGAGATGGGGTCTTTGGACAACCTGTCTGTCCCAACTGTTCTTCCTCCCACTGCTGCTGCAGTCTCGAAGTCTTTATTTACACGTTCCTGGAGGCTTCAGGACCAACTAAACTCATCAATTCATCATTGTGAGTGAATTCTTTCCTGCAGCACTTCTCAGCAGCGCTTAAAAACTGCTGTGCATCGTTCTCCTACAGGACACAGAGATTCCTACAGGTTCTGCAGCAGATGGCAGCAGAATGGAAGCATCTCAAGAAATAAATCCATCCTTGCTCCCTGGCCATGGAGACACCCCCGCTCAAATATGAACCTTCTGGAGCTTGGCTGGGGGAAGGAAAGAGGAGATTCCACACTCCCATGGGCTCTGCCCTGTACAAGGTGTTTTGGCCCTTCATGGAAGGGATCTTTAATTTGTTATTTCTCAAAAGAAATGAGCCTGTGTGCAGTCCCAGGAGGTTTGGGAGGAGTCCTTGTCAGAAGAAGAACTCTCTTTCATTCCCTGTTCCTACTTAAGAAGTGCCAGACAAAGAAGCAAAACATTTTTAATGACTTCCAAGGCCCTGCTTTCCTTCTTTAATGCTTAGGAATCCTTCCCAAAGAAAAGAGAAATCATGTTCAGAGTCTCCCCCTCTTTTCTATGCTTCTTTCCATAAAAGCATGATACCCAACTCGCCCCTTCCAAGGAACCCACTCAGTTCCCTGTTATGCTCTTCTCTGCCTGCAGAAGTGACTGAAAACATCCAGACTGACTCTGTCCTCGGAGTCCATCCATGAAACAAAGAAATCCCCTTCCATTTTCATTTTCCTTTGTATAATTGCCCTGGGACCGAGGCAAAGTTGCAAGAGCTCGGTACCGAAGCTCAGGGCGCACGTCAGGTCCGATCAGGCTCTGCTTTCCCAGCCAGAAGAGAGATTCAGAGTCCCTTGGAGCACCTTGGTGAAAAGGTCTCCACATCCTCCTCCTCCTCCTCCTCCTGGCTTCGTGAGCAGCTGCTCTCCCCCCACTCCCCACGGCAGCTTCACCTGCCTCTCCTCCATCACCACAATTACAGGCTCGGGATGCGCTGGAGCCGCCTCCCCAGGCACCGAGGGATAGCTGTGGGAGGGGTGGGAGCACAGCACCAGGCAGGAGCCAGCGGAGAAGGAGGGACTTCCCCATTCCCGAGATGAAAGGGAGCCCCGGAGCAGGCCCTCCCCACGCCTCCCGAGGAGATGGGGTTTCTCTGGCTCCCTTTCAGCAGCAGAGCTAAAATGCATTCGCTATGCATTTGTAAAATGCACGGAACGAAAGCACGCAGGGGGAAACAATTTATTATTCCTTAACTGTCTCCTTAATTTTAAATTCATTTTGTCAAATCACATTGCAGAGAATACCTTCCTCTTTTCAATACCTCATATTTTTTTTTCCTTCACAGTTCATTATACACACTCCCTTAATCAAATACGCTCCACCTTGGAAGTAATTATCAGATACTCCCCAAGGGCTACGATTGCTGAATATATTATGGGTCTCTGCTGTGGTAGGAAAGCAGGGAGAGAGAGAGAGGGGGAGAACTCAGATGAGGTTCATAATCTTGATTAAACTGACACCAACTTAACTTCCTACCCTGGAGGGAGTGGTCTTCCCAAAGCAACGCAGGCTTGAGTGATGGAGCGAGAGATTTTATCCTCCCCCAGCTCCTCTGCCTGTCAGCACAGGATTGCAGTGGGACAGCTGGAGAGATGTTCAGGCCATGCCAGCACAGAAAATCCAACCCTTGTAGCTCTGGAGGGGCCTTGAGACCCACATGATGATGCTCCAGTCTGCTCCCTCCCCCAAAAAGGGCTCCCTCCATGGCATGGACTGTCCACCACAGCACCAGGCCACCTCAGGGGCTGGACATGCAGGAGGGTCTCAGTCCTGAATGCACAACTGTCCTCATGTGGCACCCTGGAACTCCTGAGCAATCCCTCACAGCCAGCCCTGCTCCGGGTGCGTGTGGAATACGAGCTTCAGGAAACGCTGTTGAGAAACCTCACTATTAATTATGCTCCACAGTCCTGTTTTAATTAGAAGACAAACTGTTGTGGGAATACAAGCCTAAATTCAGACCTCAGGCCTTTTCATTAATAATTTTCCCTGAACATGTCCAAATAGTGCAATCAGTTCATGCTTTTTCTGTCTTCTCTTTTGCCCCCCTTCCAGTTCAGGCACTGAGGGTGGTTTGATGGTGAATCACTCTCACTGCCACCAAACCAGACCTGATTCTGGCACAGTCCCCTCTTCCCAGGGAGCACCTGCCTTCCTCCAGTCATCAACTGGTTTCCCAAAGCCCAAGCACGCCTGAGAAACAACCCCTGGCACTGAGATACCACCAGCTCTTGTCACTTAGGAAAATCCCACGTTTTTCCTGGGATGAGGGTGGCGCACACGTCCCCACAGCAGCTGAGGAGTGAGGAGAAGCCATCCCTCCCCGTGAGGCGACCAGCCAGGGGCACCTACCATGTCTGTGTCCGAGACGGGGCCGAAACTCGTCACGTAAATGTCTGTCTTGACTTCGGTGACACTGTCTGGGACAAAAAAAGAAAAAAAAAAAAAAAAGGGAAAAAGAAGCAATTAGAGAGCTGAATTTCCTTGTGCAGGGAAGGGTTTGAGGTTTGTTATACGGTGTTTATTGCTGCTCTGCTGAACCCTCAGCACTGTGCTCTGTGCCCCAAACAACGGCTGATTTTATCACCCGTAATTGGGCACATTCATCTCCAGAGCAGCTCTGCTGCTTCTCACACTTCCACTGAGGACAAATCTGTCCCACATGGCCAGACAATGCATATTTACAGGCTCTGTGTGGCTGCAGGATCCACACCCTGGTACAGACGCGTGTGTTTTCAATACAGAGGTAAGCCCTGATGCTTTGAAACTCCTTTTTAATCTGAAATCCCTTTGTGTCTCCCAGCCTAATAAACAGCCTAGCCATGTTCCAGCCGTTTTAGGGGAACTCTGGGTTTGTTACAGCTCCAGGCTTATCTGTATGTAAAAAGAATCAATATTCTGATTGCCTTTTACTGCCATCGTGCTTGCTGTTCTCCTAAGTGCCTCACTCTCACAAAGCTGCTGCTCACCCACATCACGTGCTGCCCCTGCATCCTGGGCTGAGACTCCCTCACGGATGCTGAGCAGCAGCTCCACTGCCCCTGCAAAGCCACAGAGCCCTGCACCCTGCCCAGGTGCTAAAACCAGGGGAAATTTTAACCTCGTGCCTTCAGATAACCTGGAGTGCTGTGTTGTTGTTGCACCAAGGACAGGTAGAGACACTACACGAAGTCCAGACTCAGGGGTAAATGGCAGCAAGTGATTTAATAATTTTTCCAGAGGCTTTACATGTTAGTTCAAAAAATGTGAGTTAAATGGCATAAGGTAATTGGTTCTCTGGCCATCCACTCCTTGAAGGGATTGGCCAAATTCTAAGACATCCATTCCTAAATATTTTCCTCATTAGAACCATAACAATCCTGCAAAAACAACCTGCAGGGACAATAAGTTTACAAAACTGTTACATTGTTTTAGACAGCTTGCATGGGAAAGACAGAGCTCTGACAAAATGCTGCAGAGGACTGAAGAAATTCCCTGCTGAAGCTTTTTCAGTATCCACAGTGCTGTGCAGAACACGGCCACCAGCACGTGGTGAACAGCACACAGAGCTCTCCTGTGGATGCTGAAAGGGCTTCAGCAGAGAATTTCTTCAGCTCCCTAGTGTTTTGTGAGAGCTCTGTCTTTCTCATGCAAGCTAACTAAAACAAACTTACCAGTTTTATAAATATCTGCACCTGCAACTTGTTTTGCTGGATGGTTATGGATTCAAGTAGAAAATCATTTGGGAACGGATGTCTTAGAGTTGGGCGAATCCCCTCAAGGGGTGGATGGCCAGAGGACCAATTAATTTTTGCCACTTAACTCACTTTTTGTGAATTAACATATAAAAACCTTGGGGGAAAAAAATTAAACCAGCCCTTGCCATCATTTCTACCTGACCCTGGACTCTGTGTGGTTTTTCTACGTGGCCGTGTTGCAACAGTGACAGTCTCCTTCTTGGCTCCCTTGGATTCCGGCGTGTTTCCCAACTAATGCCTCAGCTGCCAGCACACTTTGCAGGGAAATCGAGGCACGGTGACTTCCCAGATTTACAGTCCTATGCTCTGCCCACTGGGTTGTGCTCCAAACATGATGGATAAGCTGCCTTGAGTTCAGCACTTGGTTCCCATAAATCCTCCCCACTTTAGGGATAGATCACGCTGCTGTGTGGCATTAGCTGGCTCAGAGCTGCTCTCCTAATGAAAGAACCAATTTAAAGCTGCGAAGCAGAGTTCATGTTTTATGCACAGTACCCAATTTCGGCCACTGCAGCAGTCTACAAGTAGCCTGGATGGCCCGTTGTTTAATTTAGTTATGGAAATCCTCCTGTCCTCTGAGAGTTACTTTGCAGTACTATGAAGCTGAGGTTTGTGCTTCAGAGTTTTACATCCCAAAATAAGATAATGCATTCTGGCAGGGTTTTCTCCTTTATGGCTAAAATATACGTATACATGTCTTCAGCTATTATGGCTGAGAAGCTTTTGATGCAGCCCGTGGCTGGTGTTATTGTGCTGTCTAAGTAACCCTTGATCTCGTCTGGATGCGATAAAAAGAAGGTTAAAGAGAAATATGTGCACGGTACACTTCGTGAAACACCCAGAAGTCTGAACAAAACGAGCCCCTTCTGTAAGGCTGAAACACTCTCTGGGTGTTCTCAATCCCTCTCCAAACAAGTCCCCAGATGAGGCACAGAGCAGAGAACATTTAGTGATGCGAGGCTCTTCCCACTACCCCATGCGGCAAGAGAAAGCTCTTCATGTCTTGGAGAAAACACAGAACTCTTGCTCCCCTCCCCTCCCGCCTCCCCAGCGTTCAGCTGCAGCCATGGACAGCAGATCAGGAGCTGTAGCCACCCACGGCCAGGGAAGACAGTCTCTGAGAGGTGCAGAATAAGCTGTGCCCTGCACCAGAGGGACAAGGATCCACAAAAATGCTTTACAGTGTGCTCTTCTGGGTACAAACACAGGGGAAGGGATTCAGGAAGTCAGGAGAAGACAAAAAGGCAGAATTAAGTTTTGGACACCTTTTGGTATGGTCCTGCAATCCTTAATGGAACCTTTGTGTCCTCATTGTGCTGTAACTTGGCTGGCACAGAGCTCCAGAGACCCCTTCCCGACCCTTCAATCTACTGCTAAATCCAATCACGGATAATGGCATTGGGAAATGGCAATAACCTATTCACAACTTATTAATATTAATAACTAATTACAGCCCAGGTCTGAAGAGAATCCCCCACTTCCAGGCTGCAGATTTACTCCCTGGCCAGGCCATAGCAGCACCCGTGTAAGGGACGAAATGGGGCTTCATTGCTGGCTCACTGGTGTCCCTCAGCACAGAGAAAAATGAGCTTCCTGCACCTCTCATGGCAAAAGCCAGCCTGAACCCTCCCTGTTAATATGTGCTCCTGAGGGCAGGATTTGGCTGGGATCCGGAGGGATTTCTGAAATTAAATCATTGCTACGCAAGCAGGGATTTCAGCAGAGCTGGGAAATCCAGAGATAAGTGAAACACCAGCAGAACAGAGCAAGCTCCAGCCTCAGAGATTCGCTTCCTTTGTGATTCCACAGCCTAAGAGCATCTGCACTGCTCTCAGCTCTGTGCCTGGGGGACCTCCTCCTGCAGAGGAATCAGGAGCCACCCCAGAAGCCTCCCCTGTCCTTACCCTCACACCTATCCACCCTGAGCCTGAACAAAAAGACACTGCATCTGCTTTTTCAGCAAGAGAAAGCTGAGAGAAGAGCATCTCCTGCCTCTGCTGAGAGACATGGTAGGGAAATTCTTATTTTCTGCTCAATCCACAGATGTGCTCACACTGCAGCTTGGCTGTCTTGCCCAGTTCTCCCCAAAGATTTAATAAGTAAGGACTGTATAGGGGGGCAGCACTTTTCCTAGAACCGCTGCAGAACACAAAATGGCATTTTTCATTTCCTAGCTGCATCCTTCCCTGTAATTCAATTTTTTTACAAGCACAAGTTGAGCTTTCAAGCCTGCTGGGGTGGCAGGTGGATGCTGCCAGACCTGTTTATTGCCAGGGAAACAAAACTGCAAGGACTGGGTTCAGGTAGGAAGCTGGACCAGAGCGAGGAGCAGAGCCCAGCTCTGGCTGCGCTAAGGAATGGCACAACCCTGACCAGCAGAGCCCTTGGTGGGCTGCACAAGCCCCTCCCAGCCACCCTGCAGAGCTGCTGCACCAGGAAAGCAAAGAAAGACCCCAGAGCCAACAAGAAACTGGAAGAGCAAGGGATTTTCAGGTTCAGCATTTTAACAGAATTTAGAGATCCAAGAGTCCTGCCATGTTCCCAAGTGATTTGTTTGAGGCTGAATGGGGCTTTGCCCATTTATAGGCTCAGCTCATTCCCCAGCTTCAGCACAACCACGGTTCTAGAGATGCTGTGGAACAGGTGTGTTAGCAGAACAAGGTGCTGCAGGTCCCACGGGGCACAGAGCCCGCTCTCTGCCTGCCAGGCCACGCTGCCTTGCTGCCACCTGTAGAAATCCCCCACAGCGGGGCACATCTGTGATGCAAATGGCGAACAAAACAACCCTTCCCGCAGTGTTACCATGGCACTTCCTACACCTGCCTGCTTTCCAAGAGCTACCCCTCTCCTCCAGTAATCTGCTAGCCCAAATCTGGCTGCTTGTGTACACCCTAATCCCCGCTCCCAGCCCTGAGGGGAGGGACAGATCCAGCCCCACACCAGCAGGGTCTGTCACTTCCCTGGGTGTGCAGAAGGTGTCAATCAGCAGCTGCTGAGGTGCTTCAGGATTTCCATTTCCTCTGTGCCCCCATCCGAGTCCTGCACATCTTCCTCGCCCTGGCCTGAGGCAGATGATGTCATGACGATTTTTACCTTTTCTTTCATACCTTTTTACAATTTCTGGATTCTTGGTGCTTTTTGCCTCCATTCCTGGACTTGTTTGTCAAGCTGGGAGACTGAACATTTCAGAAGCTTCGCAGTGAGGGATCAGTGTGCCCAGAGCCCAAGGGCCTCTCCAGAACACATTTTGTAAACTGAGACAGAACCATCCAGGGGAAGGGTCCTTGGGGAGGGGGGCTCATTTGAGCCTCTCATTGGGGAATCTTTGATAGATGTGCTAATTAGTAACACCTCTAATGTGATTCCAGATCTTTGGTGGGTGGGCACTGTGGGGTGCATGGAGGTGCATTTGACCTGGACGTAGTGCACCTGAGGATCCTTAAAATAAACACCAAGGGAAAATCCCTTTTTCCCTTCTACCCCTTCTATTCTTGATTTTAAGACCAGAAAAAGGCACCACAGACACCCCCCGTCTCTCCTGCAATTCCCCA
>VXAC01000100.1:45917-70228 GCA_013399225.1 Rhipidura dahli
GTGACTCCCTGGGCCCGGGAGGAGATAGCTATTATTTACAAAATGACGGAGTGCTATTTTTACTCGCTTCTTGGAAGCACCGGGAGCAGTGGCAGAGCTGGAATACAAATTACTCCGCCTCACTGCCTCCCCCCTCCCCGGCTGCAGAGCCGCCCCTACGAGCGCTCCCGGCCGGGGGGCACCGGGGGCTGAGCGGGCTCGTGTTAAACCTCGCCCTGCTCTCATCCAGAGCTGTTTATCCAGAAATCACACTGATACCCCGAATCCATCTGCGGAGGTTTGGGGCTGCGCTGAGCGCACGTTCGGCTGGCGGGGGGCTCGTGGGGGGGTCCCGGAGTCTGTGCCGCCAGCCAGCCCGAATGATGCGCCCGCAGCAGAGCGCTGGGGGCTCCCGAGCGATGCGTGCTGCGAAAAAACAGGGGCGAAGCCGCTGCGGCTCCGTGCAGGGGATTCCTGGATGCAGCGCTGACGTCAGGGAGGCTGCACGGCCCCGGCGGGGATGAACGGGGGATGGGGAGCTCCTCCAGGCAGCACCGGGGCTCGGAGGGAGCTCGGAGGTGACAAACCCGTCCGTGCTGGTGTTTCTGTGCGGGGTGGTGTGGCTGAGAATAGAAACGTTCAGGTTTTCAGGGGTGCAAACCCTCAATCCGTTTCAATCAGCTCCCAGTGATGCCTTTTCCTGGTCTTAAAATCAAGAGTCAAACACGGTTTGAAGGGAAAAAGGAGTTTTACCCTGGTATTTATTTTAAGGATCCTCAGGTGCACCACGTCCAGGTCGAATGCACCTCCCTGCACCCCGCAGTGCACACCCACCAAAGATCTGGGATCACATTAGAGGTGTTACTAATTAGCACATCTATCAAAGATTCCCCAATGAGAGGCTCCAGTGAGCCCCCCTCCCCAAGGAACCTTCCCCTGGATGGTTCTGTCTCAGTTTACAAAATGTGTTCTGGAGAGGCCCTTGGGCTCTGGGCACACTGATCCCTCACTGCGAAGCTTCTGAAATGTTCAGTCTCCCAGCTTGACAAACAAGTCCAGGAATGGAGGCAAAAAGCACCAAGAATACAGAAAATGTAAAAAGGTATAACAGGGGTATAAAAGAGAAGGCAAAAATCATCATGGCATCACTGGAGGGAGATGTTTCTGCTCTGGGCTCCAATATCCCATCCCCACCTGTGGTTACGACCTAAGAAGGACAGTAACAAGCTGACAGTGCCCCTCAACTCCCATCTACCCTCAGCTCAAGAGTTTCTGAGGTCCCCTCGTTCAGCATCCCCTCAAACACACAGATTCCTTCTGGAAGTATTCCCGCCAGCCTGTGCTGACAGCAGTGTCACCGTGAAGAGGGGGGATGCCCTCTCCCACATCACACAACCCAAAGAGACCACAGCGGGCACCAGGGCGGTGCTTTCCAGCCAACTCAGCATCCCTGGGAAGGGAAACACCAGAAGCCAGTCTGTACTACTGACTTCCACCTCATACCTTCCCCCAGCTCCTTGCCACAGTAATTAACACAAAGCAGAAGGTAATTTTTGCAGCTGCACACAGAAGCTCTTTGTATGTTTCATTCTTCGCCTTCTCAGCCTCCCACTGGGGGGATTTAATTTTCCTTCCACTTTTAGCCTCTGGAAAAAAAAGAGATTTCCATGACCTTTGCTACAAGCTCCACGAGCCCACTGGAGCTGAGCTGCACCACAGCCCCGGGCAGCTCTTGCCTTCAGAGGTGTCACTCTACAGCCCCAGCCAGAACCTCCACCCTCGGGTCCCTCCTCTCCCTCTTCAGGACAACTTCAGTCCTTGTCTGCCTTTCCCGTGGTTTTTCAGGTGGCCTGGTGCTGCCTTGTTTTGGAAAGCAGGAGCTGGAGGGTGTCTCCTGGCAGGGAGAGAGGCACTGAAAAAGGGAGGGACACCTCTGGGTGGTGTGGCACGAGGCACCCACATTGTGTGTTGGCATTTGGGACTGCCAGGCCAGTGCTGGGAGAGGACAGGGAGGCACAAGCAGAGGGGTAGGTGCCCAGGAGGAGAGGGCAACCTCTGTCCACAACCTAAAGCTGCAGAAATGGAGACATCACCAAGCTGTGGCCCTCACTGCTGCTCTCCTGCTGTGGGGGCAGTAAGACTCCCCCACATACATTAAGAGTTGCTTTTCTTGCTTTTTTTTTTTTTTTTTTCTGAGGGAGCTCAGAAATAGCAGCAGAGAAGGAAACATTTCAGTGAACATCACTGCAGTGCTGTTGATGCCTCCTAGGCTTGTCCAGCCCAGCTAGGGGATAAAGCTGACTCCAAGGCCATTGACAGAGCTCCTGCCACACAAAAGGCCACCAAGCAGCGTGAGCCATTGCTAATGTCACGACCACAAACATCCCTACTGAGCCTGGAGTGCTTCCACACCAGGTGTCCTGGGAGCAGAGGCTGTGCTGGGGGGGTCAGGAGGGAGAGTCTGGGGAGCAGAGGTGGCAGAAATCCAGGAGAACCTGCTGGCATTCCCTCCAGCCTCGGGGAAAGGGAGAACAGAGCTGGAGTGCAGAGGTGCAGGCAGGTCTCAGCACAAGCCCTTCTGTCTCCTCAGCTGGGGATGACTGGGGGATCTCAGAAACACAGAGAGAGGTCATGATCAGCCTCTTCAAACTCCCAGTCCCGAAGTAAAAATACATCTTTTCAGACACTGCTTGGCTGTTGCAGCGCCCCAGCAACCTTGAATATGAAATTACTTGCTCAGAAGTGAAAGCCAAGTCTCCTATCACAGACATTCACCCCTGTCTGGCAGCCCAGCCCAGGCACCTTTCCCAAAAGTGGACAGCAGCGTGTACATGTTCTTCTTCTGAGAAGAAGCAGCAAGAACCTACACAGGATGTCTGGGTCCTGTCGAGGCCAAATGGCAGCAGGCAGGGCCAGGAGTGTCACCAGGGGGGCTGGCAGCTGGCCCAGCCCTTCAGAGGCCAAATAGAGCTGACAGCAGCATCAGCTCTAATTCCCTGAGCTACCCGAAGCAGCCCCACATCTCCAGGAAAACTCACTGGGGCAGAAACATCACGACACAGCTGAGACCCCCTGGCCCCACAGGTAACCCCACAGGTAGTTCAGCCCACCCAGGCCTCACCACCTCTGGTGGCACCTGCCTCTCTCTGGGGAGATGAGGATGAGCAGGGTCTGTGGATGAAGGCTGGTGACCTGGGACAGTGTGGTTAGAGGTGACAGGAGGCTCATCTGCTGCAAAGTGGGGTCAGCCAAGGACAGAGCACGGGGAAATCTGCACTCTGCAGAATAAACCACACAGTAAGGAAAGAAAGAGTATAAATGTCTGAAACAAATGTCTTATCTCAGCAAAAGCAGGGGTGAGTAAGAGCCTGCAGGGGATTGCCAGCAAGACCTTCGGGTTGGATCCTTATCTAGCTCTGCCGTGTCATGGACGATTTGTCTCACGCAGTTTCGCCTGGCTATTCGCTTGACTCCAGAGTAACTGGGTCTGTGTAACAGCTCTGACACCCTCAGTTAGGCTCCCAGTGACTTCTGCAGGGTTTATGATCAAAAAGGCACCACATTCAGATGGGGAACAAGGCTCTCTGCTGCTCGCCAGGAAAGCATCGAGCCCGTTTCCCCAATCCTGGGGTGCCGAGGCTTTTTTTCACGCGCTGCTGCTGCTCCAATCCCCTGGCACTGCCAGCATTTGCTGTACAGCCAGTTCCCAAGTTGCTGCTCTGTGAGCCATGGTGATTAATTACTACCTTCTCTCTGGTGTGATGGCACATCCGTGTCTACAATTGCATGTCCTCCAGCCAGACTAGAGAGAAATCATCCGATCTGTAAACACAGTGACGCGTGTGGTGTCGCTTCCAGCTGTGCTCCTCTCCTTTCTCCCCTCAACCTGGATATTTCAGGGAGAACGAGGAGTTCAAAAGAATTTCAGGGGCTGTCTGGAGAGACAGCCAACAATGAAGCTGCTCACATGTGATGAGAGAGATCAGCGTGGTCTGCAATTACATGTGCTCAGTTCTTCAGCGCGGATGAGGTGAGGTGATGCCTGTCAAACCCTCGGAAAGACAGCCTGCCCTGGCTCCCTTCCTTAGCAGGGCCACAGAGGGCTGAGGCAGGGAACAGATTTATTCCCCATCTCACACTCCATGCTGCAGATGCAGAGTCCTCACATGGCTGCAACCAATGTCCTCTGCAGGAACGAGCTGCAGGACCATGAAGTGACCCAGTTACCACTTGAATGTGGCTTGTCTGGGATTTATGGCATGATGTCAGGCATATATGGATGTGGAAAACTCCTTGGGTTTGATGCCTTAGGTTTTAACTCTCCTATTTTTCAAATCCTGGTGTGTAACTCAGAGGTTTCGTGTGGCCTGGGAGCTGTTGTTCTCTCATGCTGCTCAGACATAACAAACCTCTCCAGATTTGCTCTTCAAGGACACCTTGATGGTCCCAGGCCCCAAAATGTGCAAACTAAAGCCTTGAGAGGAGGTAATTACATCATTAACTGGAGTTACTATTGGAGAATTAACCCTGATGTGCAAATGGACCAAACTTATTTATAAAAGTGTGAAGAATCCATGACCCAGCGCCCATCTTGGGTGCAGCTCCCCGAAGGCTTTTGACTCCCAAGCTGAACTTTTGAAGGCCCTTCAAACAAATTCCTCCTTTTATTCCCTTATTCCCACCTAGCCTCTGCTTTCAGGCAGCCACATCAAGGCAGCAGGCTGCCTAGGGAAGATCAACACTGTTTTTGGAAGAGAAATCTCAGGAGCCTGCAAATGTGCTGGGCACGTGCTCGTGGCCCAGGTCTGAGCTCTCTCTACACCTACACAACCCCATCACCAATGGAGTTTGGCTCAAGGCACAGCTCTGGCTGAAAGCAGAGGAGTCAGACACACCTTGTTCCTCAGCACAGAGCTGAGAGGCACAGGGGGCATCTGCTGGTCCCTTTTGGGCAACTGAGAGGCACTGGGGGCATCTGCTGGTCCCTTTGGAGTAACTGAGAGGCACAGGGGGCATCTGCTGGTCCCTTTGGGGTGACTGAGAGGCACAGGGGGCATCTGCTGGTCCCTTTGGGGTGACTGAGAGGCACAGGGGGCATCTGCTGGTCCCTTTGGGGTAACTGAGAGGCACAGGGGGCATCTGCTGGTCCCTTTGGGGTGACTGAGAGGCACAGGGGGCATCTGCTGGTCCCTTTGGGGTGAGCAGCTGTGCTCCCTCCCCAGCACTTCTGTGGGAGTAAGAGCACAGGGCAGCCCAGTTTTCTGGTCTGACCTCACTGTGCTGCCCCTCAGTCTCAGCACACTCTGGGTGGGGGGACTCCAGACTCACCTGGCACGCTGGGCAAGCCCAGGTGTTGCTGCAGAAGGTGCTAGAGGCATTTCACACCCTCCCACGCTGGTGAAGGCATTTTCTCACCCTTGTCAAAAGTGTGGGGTGCAGGTTACAGCTCTATCCACCAGAGCAGCCTGGGAGAGATGCTGCTTCACCAGCAGTGGAGCCAACAAACCCTGCTTCCCACAGATCAGCTTTTCCTCCCTGTTTTTCTGATGCCTAACACCAGTTGATCCCACCTAGTTACCTCTCTCCCTGCTTTGGGTCTTTTTCCACTCGGCTTCATAATTCCACAAATCTTGCAGGGACTCCAAATCTCGGAGTTACCCACCTTTTCTGTCAGGCTTTGTTGAGCTAAGCCAGCAGGCTCTAAAGCTTATAGAAGACAAAGAGACAGGAAGATGGGTGTGAAAAGCCTTGGATCATTAGAAGCCCTGGCTAAAAACCTACCACGAGGCTCCACAGAAGGCAGTTTTATTTAGCTTCCCCCCCCATTTATCCACGTTTCCTTACCACCACACACAGGGGTTACACTCAGGATGGGGGTGCAAGCTACTGACAAATATCCAGTCCAGCAGGAACAGAAGGAAAGAGTCAGAAGCAGCGAGTGCTGGAGGGTGTGCAGCCATGGAGGCTTTACACACACCCCTCATTCTCACACATGCAGACTACAAAGAGAGCCTACAAATTAGCTGTGCTATTTTCTGCCACAGACAGAACTAAGGCAGAATGAACAAAGCTGCTGTCGTTACTATTTTAAGGACTCGGGACACCCTCAGATGCCAGGAAGACAGAGGAGGAATATGTATGTAGGAGCATGCTTTCAGAGGCTCTGCAGTGCTCCAGGACCCCGTGGTAATGGGAGGGGGATGCTGCACAAACGTGTTTGTGATATATTATAAATACAGGGGGAAAACGTGGGAATGCAAATCAGCATGCATAATTAAACACGCTGGGTATTACAGCCTGTCCTTGATGGCAAAGCCAGAGGCGCTCAGGAAAGGGAATCCCTGCTGGTCCCTGTGGACAGGGGAAGAGCATCCAGGCAACACTGTGCTGGCAGCTGCTACACCCAGCTGTGCCCTAAGGAAACCAGAGCCAGGAGAATTTTGCTGCAGGAGTGGTAACGTGAGGGCAAAAAAGGCCAGTCTGCTACGTCAGGAGTAGGCAAGGCACTCCGTGTTACCTGCACACCGCCTGTGTTCTGGTTTGGGCCTGCCTTTAAGTTAATTTTGCCCTTTAGGGACCAGTGACAGCGTTCTTGCTGACCATGGCAAAGGATCTTGGTGAACAGCACCCTCAGGGGAAGCTGGCAGTGGGTTCAGTGCCTCAGTGCCGTGGCTGAGGCTGCAACACAGGAGAGAGGAGGCACCAGAACAAAGCAGCCACAAGGGCCTCTTCTGTATCCTTCACCCATGGCCAACCCAGCTGGCAAAACCACTTATCAGACCAGGTTCATCCATAATCTGCATGAACCCCCTGTGCCTCTGAAGCTTCTTCCTCAGGCAAACTGTCCCTGGCAGCTTTTTGCTTACTCCCTTTCCCAAAAACACCGGATTTTAAAATGTTAACTCATGCTCAGCAAGCCTTTCTTTAGCAGAAATCACCACCTCCCAACAGGCCACAGTTGCTTTAAGAGGAGCTGCAGAGCCTTCAGATCGGTGCCAGTAACATCCTCAGCGTCTGGGAAGCAATTACTGAGCTCTGCAATTCATCAGGAAGATCCCCAGGAAAAAGATAAGCACGAAGGTGCAATACAAAGCTGCTGCTGCCGAGCTGATAATCACTGAGAGGCAACAGAGAAAACAGCTGCAAAGACTGGAAAGCCAGGAAGCAAACAGGGGAACAGAAGAAAAATCAGAGAATCATTAAGGCCAGAAAAGACCTCTAAGATCAAGTCCAGCCATCAACCCAGCACCAGCACTGCGTCCACCCCTAAGCCATGTCCTCAAGTGCCACAGCCACGTGTTTTTGGAACACTTCCAGGAATGGGGACTCCACCACTCACTGGGCAGCCTGTCCCAGGGTTTGACAACCATTTAAGTAAATAAATTTTCCCTGCTATCCACCCTGAACCTCCCCTGACGCAACTTGAGGCCATTTCCTCTCATCCTGTCACTGGATGCCGGGGGGAAGAGACCGATCCCCACCTGGCTGCACCCTCCTGTCAGGGAGTTGTAGAGAGTGATAAGGTCCCCCCGAGCCTCCTTTTCTCCAGGCTGAGCTCCCTCAGCTGCTGCTGGTGCCCCAGACCCTTCCCCAGCTCCATTCCCTTCCCTGGACATGCTCCATTGAGAGCAATGTCTGTCTTGTCATGAGGGGCCCAAAACTGAACAGTCTCACTCAAACCAAATGAGACACACACTGCATTACATTCATGTCATTGCTGAGGGAGAAGGAACAAAGGAGATGTCTCAGTGAAGTGCACCAGGTCTGCAGGCTTAGCCCTGAGCTCCAGCCCCAGCACTGCTGCCCTCTGCCCCGTGGCACGGAGCATACCTGGCTCTCCCCATCTGCCCTGCAGCCCCAGCACTGCCTTCCCGAGCCTCTGGCTCTCTCTCATTCCAGGTTGCTCTCAGGCTGAGGACTGCCAGGCCACGTGATGGGCTGTAGTGGGCAAAAAAATGGGAATAAAGCAATAGAAAGTGACTCCTGGGGGTTGCTGTACAGCTCAGAGGAAGGGCCCATTTAATTTTCAAGCCTGTCCCATGAGGCCAGTGCCAGGTACTGAGACAAGATACAAGAGTACCCTAGCAGGGAGCACCACTGTAATTTGCACTCTGGTTCCCTCATCCATTAGCTCCTGGCTGGCGTTTCCTTCAGTGGAGAACTCAATCAGCTCCTCAGACAGCGTCCCTCTGGTCATGCTTCTGGCATCCTTCACCTCCTCCACTGCCAGGGCACTGCAGACAAACGCTTTCCCTTCTTTATGCACCCCAGCCTGGTCTGAGCTGGGCCAGAGCCCAGCTCTGCAGTGAGCTGCCTGTCCCCTGCCACACATGGGGCACTGGGCTGCATAGCCAGGGCTCATTTGCTTCAGCAGTGCCAACAGAGTGTGCAAATTATTGAACATATTGAACTCACACTGCCCTGCCCCGGTCAGTTCAGCATTTCCCCCAAGCTCACCCTGTGCCACCTCAGCGCATGGGGCTGCCACACACCCAGAGAGGCACTGGGAAAGAAAGGAAAAGGAAATGCACTAGGAAACAAAGGAGAGGAAGAAACTCAGAGTGCCAGGTGCAAGTGACTCCTCCTGGCTTTGCTGCATGGCATCCCCAAAGCACAGGATCCACCCCCAGACTTGCACTGTGCTCCTCCAGGTGATGCCATGATGATTTTTGCCTTTTCTTTTATACCCCTGTTATACCTTTTTACAATTTCTGTGTTCTTGGTGCTTTTTGCCTCCATTCTTGGGCTTGTTTGTCAGCTGGGAGACTGAACATTTCAGAAGCTTCGCAGTGAGGGATCAGTGTGCCCAGAGCCCAAGGGCCTCTCCAGAACACATTTTGTAAACTGAGACAGAACCATCCAGGAGAAGGTTCCTTGGGGAGGAGGGCTCACTGGAGCCTCTCATTGGGGAATCTTTGATAGATGTGCTAATTAGTAACACCTCTAATGTGATCCCAGATCTTTGGTGGGTGGGCACTGCGGGGTGCATGGAGGTGCATTCGACCTGGACGTGGTGCACCTGAGGATCCTTAAACACCAAGGGAAAATCCCTTTTTTCCCTTCAAACCGTGTTTGCCTCTTAAGACCAGGAAAAGGCATCACAGGACATCCCCTCTCACCTGCCTTCCCCCTGCTTCCCAGAAAAAGTCTCTGGCTGCCAAATGGGGCCAGCAAACCCTGGCAGCAGTGGAGTCATGCCCACGTGACAAGACCGGCTTAGTTGTGCATTCATGCTGCTGTTTTATCCCCAGGTGAGTGAAACAATTTCAGAGGAAATTCCATCTTGTGCTCTAAATCTCCCTCTCCCCAGCACTGTTCAGGCACCAGCATTGCCTGTCCCAAGGACAGGAAGGCTTTTTATAATCACAGTTACTCACAGAAATTCAGCAGCTGATACAGAATTGTCTGTCCTGCCCACTACATGAATTATGATATGCTGCATGGTACTCTGCTACTCCCATCAGAGACAGGCAGAGGGCAGATGCCTCCAGATGTATGTAATTTTTAATTTCCTTTGCCGGGGAAAATGTTTTCTTGTTTTAGTGATGTATGTTCAAAGCGTTCCAGTTCCCATGGCAACTCCCCGCTTCCACTGGAGATGTCATTTTTCATGGCATCCCTTCAGAATTCGACATCTCCTAGCAGAAGTTTTGAAGAAATGTCTCTCTTAAATATATATTTATTAGAGACAGTGCCCGAGAGTGTGTTTTATTGACACGTTTCTTAGGTGACTCAGCCTACAGAGGACAGAGCTGTCTCCAGAAATATGCTGCCTGCCAATCTGCCTTTCCTCAGCTTCTGTTTTCAACTACAACTCTCCCTCTCTTTTCCTGCCACACAGTTATTTGCCAGCACCTGCTCCCATCTTTTTTTTTTTCTTTTTTTTTTAAATTCCTTTCTCTTCCCATCACTCTTGTCCATGCTCAGCTTCCCAGCAGAGCATGAGGGGAGTGCCCCACCAGCTCAGTGCCTGTGCCCATTCTCTGCTGCCACATTTGCACGCAGAGAAAGCCCCAAAATACTGCAAAACAGAGACTGCATGGGCCTCTCCATGCTGGAGGTGCAGCAGCAGAGCACCTGTACCCTGGATGCTCTCCCTGGGCCACCCTGGGTGCCATGTAGTGGCATCTTTGGGTGCCATGTGCCCCTTGGGAAGGGGTGAAGGCATCAAAGTGCTCTTACCGCTCCCCAGTGCAGGCGCCTAGGCATGGGGCTCCCACCCTGGCTGGGGGAAGGATTTGTGCCCCAGGTATTGTTTATCTGATGCCACTTGAGCAGCAGTTTCAGTGGCTCAGGGTGTTGTGGTTCCTCTCTGTGCCCCACAGGGGTGGAGCTAAGGGATGCTGAGATGGAGCCTCCTCCCTGCCTAACCCCAGCCTTCCCTGCCCTGCAAAGGCACACTGCCTGCCCCCAGCCACCACCCCCCAAACCCTACAGCCCTGGCTCTGCAAAGCCCTGCAGAGAACGGGACATGGGACAGGTTAACATCCCTCCCACAGTGGCTTCCAGAGACTTTTCACAAGACTCCAGCCAAGAGTTTCCATTCCAGGCTGCAAGGAGCCCCCAGCTCTGCTGCTCTCCACGACAGGGGAGCCCCCAGGCTGCGCAGGGCTGTTCAGGTTCCCCCAGACACCTTCCCTCGCCCCATGATCAGCATCTCCCAGCAGCTCCTCGGGAAGAGGCAGCACCAGCCCCGCAAGGATCCCGGCGGGAAACGGCGCTGGAGATGCTTAATAGAGCTGTAACATTACAGCTCCAAATTGCCTTCCTTCCAGAAGACAAACCCGAGCGAGGAAATTGGTAGGAGCCGAGCAGATCTGGAGGCTGATGGAGCTAATCCCAGGAATGTTTAAATGCAAAGGCCCAGGGAGCCTCACTGAAAGCCGATGCGAGCGCCGGAGCGCGCCACTGGGTTTAATTCTCAGGCGCAGCCTGCTCCGAGGGGTGGGAAAAGCAGGGAAAATCAGAACGCTGGCAGCACACACCACACGCCAGCTTCAAGGTCAGCACCTGGGCAAAACCTCAGCCAAACAGCAGCTCCTGCTCACCCCTGTTTTAGAAACCACTCCGCCGGTGTCCCTCGGAGGAGTTTGGAAATGTTTTCTTAGCCCAGCTTCGAGCAGGGACACACAGGCTCAGGGGACACTTCTTGCTGACTCCAGGCTTGACATTAATTGTCCCGTCCCACCAGCCATTAATCAAACGTCTTCCACTTGCATTTTTATTGAAAATCAATTTAATAAAGTAGGTGGGAGTCCACACGCTTCCATAACATCAGATAAATATTCATGGGCGCTTACACTGCTTTAGCTAAATGAGTTTTTTAAATTTAACTGGTGCAATTTCCTTGTTCCTTAATATAAGGCTTGGCTTGTCCTTGCTCAGGAACAGAGATGAGGTGGGACTGGCTCACTCACAGGCACATCAAGGAAAGCTCCTCTGCTCTGGAGCCAGCACCTTTGGGCCAGGATTATGTCACCAGTAATTGGAAATACCAGTGCTGGGGTCAGCGTCACCTGGAGTGAATTCCCCAGAGCTGAGGTGGAATTCCAAAGGGCCACTTGGGAGTTGAAAACTCATCTTCCACCACGGAGAGTGCGGTCCCCATTTTTCCCTCGGCAGGTATGCCCTTTGATTTCCACTTCTCCCTCCCTCTTTAAGCAGCCATTGTGCTCCAGCAGCCAAAGCTATTGAAAATCCTCGGAAAATGCACCCCCCTGATGGTTTCTGAAGGAGGTTAAAAGGCCTCCAGCTACCAAAACACACCACGCACCAGGGAAAGAACAGAAACACACCCACTCAGAATGCGAGAGTCCTTGGAGAAGAGATGAACACCACGATCAGCATCACTGAGACAAACTCCACCTGCAGCCCCGGGGAAGGCGGGTTAGCCCCAAGCAAGGCTCCTGGCTGCAACCCTCCTTCCCAAAGGAGGTTGTCAGAGCCAGATGGAAGAAAGGAAAAGCCTGACACACCGATCAAATTTAGGAGACAGGCGGAACTCAGACAGTGCCTGTCAGTGAGAGGTTTTACAGCATTTAACAGCTCTTTGTTAACTGGGCAAAGAGGAGGAGCTGCAGCTCCCAAAAAAGCAGCAGTGCAGGGCAATTCAGCCACTGCTGGGATTCTTGTCCTGTTATCCCCCGGTGATACCCTTCTCCTGAAAGGCAGTGCTTCAGAAATGCAGCACAGCACCACTTTTGCATTCGTTACTAATGCAAGCTGACTTGTTTTCATCGTTAGAGCTCCGACCTAATTCCCCGTGCTCGCGCTGCCCACAGCAGCTCAGGGCCCCGCGCAGGATTTGCTTTCCCCGTGCTTTGGTGACATGAAGGTTGTGACTGACCCTTCAGGCTGGCACAGAGAGCCCGAGCCTAGGGACAGGGCACAGAGCCCTCCCTGCTCCGTGCACTTCCACTCCCGGCAGTCACATCTCCCGTGCTCCAGCTCCTGGGGTGTGGATGGTGTGAAGACAAATGGGATCCGTGAAGTTCCACCAGCATCATTTCCCTTCATCCCCAGCAGCTACAGAGACACCAGAGGTGGGCAATCCTCACTCTGTGATGTCACCAGAGTCTCGTGGCTCAGTTCCTCCCAAAACACAGCAGGGATGGTCCTGCAAGCCTCCCAGAGCACCGATTTCCCTGATTTCCCTGCTATTAAGACAGCAAGCCCTGCTCTGAAGAGATCACCCTGGCTGGAGACAAAGTGCCTGTCAGCAAACAGCACTAAATACAGGGTATCACACTTGACAGATGATGGCATGCTTTTGTTTTCTTTTCTCTTGGATGCAGGTCACAGCACTAATGTCATCTCCAAACACTGAAATCCTACATGTAAAAAGGTAAAGCTTAATTGCCTTGAACAGCAGCTCTTGTATTGGCTCCAACATAAGGCCCATAAATATTAATACAGCTATATTTAGCCCCTTTCAATTACACACACAAAATTGAACATCTTTCTGGGAACCAGTCAGTCTGGATAGGGCTTGGAAGTTTTTTTCCTTTCCCCTTTTTAATGTATTCTGCATCAAAATAATAATAATTCCATCAGAGCCAAAGCTTTAAAAAAACCTAAAACCAACAAAAGCAGCGGATGGAGGCAAAGTCTTAAAGACATTTTCAGCTGGCTCCACCAACTGGCTGGGCAGGTGCTCAGAGGCTCTTGCACACTCCTAGCCTCAGCCCTGCCCCACCTGGTTCCCATTAATTTGTTAGACTCAGTCCCTTTGCTGGAGGGCACCAAATGGGCCCCACTTAAGGTGTGTCCCCAGTGGGACACACAGGGGAGCTGCTGGGAGAGGGATGCTCCAGGGAGGTCCCATCCAAGCGTGGCCATGCCCACACAGAGCCTTGTGCAGTTAAAGATTTCCTCCTTTGTATAAAAATCACATCCACTTTACTGATTTGCAAATTAATTATACATCGCTTCCCTTGCCAAAGTGGACTTAATGGTATTAACATTACATGACAAAGAGAAGCTATCAGAAAGCTTCTCTCATAATGATGGCGAGATTGATCAGGGGAGAAGAAAGAAGATTTCATGCTTTTGTTCTTTAACCCTTCCTCATGAAAGCAGACAAGGCCCTTTTCTAGGAAAAGGTGTTTTCAAATCCTCAGGCGAGACCAGGTGCATCTCTCCAAAGGGAAGAGCTCTAATCCTTCATGCACAAAAGCCTGGAATTCATTTCCCACATGTGCACAGACCCTTCACAGAAAACACAACCTGGGGGAGAAAAAACCCCAGCAGAGTTTGGACCTTCATTTTTTGCAGGACAGTGGCCACAGCTGGCTAAAGGGACACCCACATGATGAGATGAGAACTCAGGTGGGTGAGTAGGAATGCAGACAGCCAAAGAACCCCTGATCTGACATGGATGGACACAAAACTTCCTCAACAAGAGCTCTGAAGGATGCACGAAGCCCTGTGCAGAGCCTCTGGCACTGTCCCCAGACAATGGCTGTGCTTTGGGGGGTTTTCTTATGGTCCTCAGACCCTTTCCTCAACAAAGTTTCTTGTATCAGAACTGATTCTTCCAAACCAGGGCTGTCTGAAATGGCTTTTGTGATGCTGAAACAGCTTCTGGACTTTTCAGACACAATTTATTTCGCTCCAGTCACGAGTCGTTCCATCCACTGACTCAGCCTGAACTTTGTCATCAACAGGATTTTCTAGCAGGTTGGGAGAGGGAGGGGGAAAAAGAAAAAAGAATCATCATAATGCTTCTTCCATGCCTGTTATTCTCAACACTTTGGTTTGAATTATATCCTTCCAGCAGGTAAAGAGAACGGAGTGTCCTTTTCTCACGATGCAAATTGCAGATTAAAATCCCTCTCTAGGCTATACTCTGTGCCTATAATTGTCAGTACTCCACAAGCATGCTTTTTTTCTTTGTATAAACATTAGCTGCACATCCTTCAGAGGCACATTTTTAAAGTTAAGTTACAGGTTAGTAGACAAAGAAATCTTACAGGAAATTCCTGCCCCGCCAGGTGAGACTGTTGCCACTTACTGCAACAGGATATTTCCCTCTGACTTTTAACAGTGTTTGCTTAAGGGACACTGCACAGTTTCACATCACTCCCCAAAGTCCCAAGCATCTTTCACACTCACAAACACCCCACTATTTTTATTTAATCAAACAATAACCTTTAAATAAGTGGAACAGCATTAAGAAGCTAACAGGTTTGAATCAGCAGCATTAATCCCCCCTCCACAGGGGGCTCACGTAGATGGGATTTGATTACGTCTTCCAGATGGATCAGGGCTGAAATTCACCACCAACACAATCAATGACTTTGCCTCATCAGACATAAACAGTGCCTCTGTATTACCATGTGAACTGCCGCAAACGTTTTATCCTCTGGCTCAACAAATAAAATAGCTGCTGTTCCCTCACTATTTGACCAGTTGTTTCCCCACCAGCTTCCCAGAACAAACCAATTAAAGTTGCTTTTAAACTCTGTAACATCCAATAAAAAACCCTTATTTTTCAATCCATATCAAAGCCACATTATAAATCCTTTACATGGGGCTGGAACGAATGGAAATTCTAATAAAGGAGAAGCTGCCATGGTCCACCAGATCAATAAAGACATCCTCACGAGCGGTTTATAGCCATCTATAACATCATCCACTAATGTTCTTAAACCCATCTAACACATGTTCAACATGCTGAAACATCAGCTACTGCCTTCCAGAGTCATTGCAAACAAACACCATCACCCCATCTCTGACACATCCACAGCTCCCCCTCGGGCAGGGATCAGCTGCCCGATGTTCCCTCTGCTTCACTGCAGGTGTCTGATCCGGCACTGGAGCTCTGACATGTTACTCCAGTACGTATTACTGGGGCAAAAATCACCTCCAGATGGTTTTCCATTCCTTTCCTTTCCGTCCCTAGAAAAATTTCTCGCCCTTTGGGGAAAATTTTCTTGCGTGGGTGCACGGCAGGGTCAGCAGCTCCTTGCTGGGAACGCACACAGCAAGGGAAGGCAGTGGCTAAAAAAAGGCATCCACAGGAGCAGGACAAACTGTCACTGTCACACCATGGATGGGCAGAGAAACCACACGAAGTCCAGGGTCAGGTATCAATTGCAGCAAGGGATTTAATGGTTTTTCCCTGAGGTTTTTATATGTTAGTTCACAAAAAGTGAGTTAAATGGCATAAGGTAATTGGTCCTCTGGCCATCCACCCCTTGAGGGAATTGGCCAAATTCTAAGACATCCATTCCCAAATATTTTGCCGGTTAGAGCCATAACAGTCTGGCAAAACAATCTGCAGGTGCCAGTGTTTACAAAATGATAACTTTGTTTTAGACAGCTTGCACGGGAAAGCCAGAGCTCTCACGAAATGCTAGAGAGCTGAAGAAATTCCCTGCTGAATCTTTTTCAGTATCCATAGAGAAACACCTTCCCCTCCTGACAAATCACAACCCCAAAGCTTTAGGGCTTGGCTGGGCCACCCTGCAGAGCCCAGGAGTGTGCACAGCAAGGGACAGCTGGTGATGGACTTTGGCCACATTGAATGCCCCTTCAGAGAGTGGGTGGGCATGGAGCCAGTGTGGTGACCCACTCCCAGCTCTGCAGCTGCACTGCCAGCTGCCCCAAAGCACCCGGTGCTGACCCAAAGCCAGGTGCTGTTTCACACCAGAAAGCAATCGATGGCTTTTCACAACGGGTTCCTGACCGCCCCCCTTCCCCCCCTTCCCAAGCGTTTGTGATATCCCCAAAGCTTTGATAGAGGCTTGTTGCCCTCAGCACATTCATGACTTATTTAAGAGAAGACTTCCACCCTTAGGCACAGCTGTCAGGGCCGTGCTCCTCGCCTGCCTTCTGATGTGTGCAAGGCTTTTCACACAGAGCCTGCTCTCGCTGTGCACTGGGGGTTTAAACAGCAACACCACCGGGAATTCTGCACCAGGGAGGAGAATCCGTGGCAAAGGAGAATCCTCTGCCTTGGGAGAGCTGCCCCCGAGGGGAAGACAACCTTTCTCTAATTTGTTCACAGATCTTGACTTCACAAGTTTGACGAGACAGAGCAGGGTCCCCGTTGCCCAGCAAGGTAAACAGAAGGAAATGCTGCTCAGGCAGTGCCTCAGCTTCAAATTAAAACTCACCAAGTAAGCTCAGACAAAGCAAAAAATCTGAGATAAGACCTGAATTTTGGGATTTTTTTTTCCCTAAGAAAAGATCAAATTCTTCCCTGGAGTAATCAATACAAAGCAGGAAGTCAGATCAGAGAGAAGAGATGAGAAATTGGGAGAAGTGGAACATTAAGACAGAAAACCAGACTAAACACAGACCTGAAAGCCTAGAAATCATAATAAACCACAGAGAATCCCTCTGTTTGTCATCTTGTGTTTCTCTCACACAAACAGTAGACCTAGATAATGTTTATGAGGCAGCTTCATCATACACAGGTGAAAAACCTATCCAGGAGTGAAAAGGACAATTTCAACATTTCATCCGGATTTTAGGGAATAAAAGCTCTGTAAACTTCAATCTGGACAATTTAACAATTTCTACCCGTTATAGGTTACTTTCACTGCCAGCAGATTTCTTCCTGGATCCTGCCAGGCAGATAAGGTCTCACTGTTTCATCTTGGAGAGCACTGTACCTTCAGGAGAAGGCAGTTCTGTAATTTAATTATTCGGACTCTTTCAGCCCCTCTGCCTTAATGCTCCCACAGTGACAGACCAGCCTTTACCTGCAGGAGGTCAGGCCAAAATGACAAATGCTCTGAGGTGTACCACACCAAGCAGCCCCTGGGAATGTCTCAGCCTCAAGAGAGCTGCTCTGAACCCAAATCTAAAACCTCTTGGCCATCAGCACTTGAATTAGTGAAATGCAGGTGGCCAGCCAGGGATACAGATGTTCCTTAGGAGCCATCCTGCCAAACTACACCGTCACTAAAAGAGCGGGAAGAAACATGGCACTGCAGGAAGAGGAAATGAGGGAAACCCCAACTGAGGTGCACTTCACTGACAAAATAATAATAGGAAAACAGCAGCAGGGTAAATATGAACAGGTGGCTGTGATGCCTTTTCCTGGTCTTAAAATCAAGAGTCAAACACAGTTAGAAGGGAAAAAGGGATTTTCGCCTGGTATTTATTTTAAGCATCCTCAGGTGCACCACGCCCAGGTCGAATGCACCTCCATGCACCCCGCAGTGCCCACCCACCAAAGATCTGGGATCACATTAGAGGTGTTACTAATTAGCACATCTATCAAAGATTCCCCAATGAGAGGCTCCAGTGAGCCCCCCTCCCCAAGGAACCTTCCCCTGGATGGTTCTGTCTCAGGTTACAAAATGTGTTCTGGAGAGGCCCTTGGGCTCTGGGCACACTGATCCCTCACTGCGAAGCTTCTGAAATGTTCAGTCTCCCAGCTTGACAAACAAGTCCAGGAATGGGGCTTGTGGGCAAAAACCACTGAGAATACAGAAATTGTAAAAAGGTGTAACAGGGGTAGAAAAGAAAAGGCAAATTCATCATGGCATCAGCTGTGAATCTGAACCATTGGAAAGACAGAGCTGACACAGTAAGGACGGATAAAAGGCCCAGGTGGGCAGCCCTGATTTGAGCCCTGCTGTGAGCAGCAGGCCCTGACTGCACCAAGTTCTGCTTGAGCCCAACACAGGCTGGGAAGTGCTTCCACCAAGCCACAAAGAACACCACCGTGGGGAAGAGGAGGAGGAAGAGCCTGGGCTGCTTTCACTCTCTGGATATGCCCAGCTGGGAGGGTACAAACTGGGGCTCCCCTCTGCCTGGATGGCACCAAGCCCAGGGACAAGGAATGGGTGCCCCATCCCCAGGGAAGAAGGAACCCAGGGGGTGAAGTGCCTTGCTCTGCCTGGTGAATTGTGTTGCTTTAATCCAGATGTGTTTGCTGGTGCTGCTGAACCCCACGGACACTTCAGGAGGCTCCTCAGTGTCCAGAAGCCCCTGGTGCAGAGCTGGCCTGGCAGGAAGCTCAGCAGCCACCACCCCCTCAGCAGGGCTGAGCTGTTCAGGGACTCCAGGGATGCTGTAGAAGCTTTGAGGGAATGCCACGAGTTCCTCTGTCAGTTGTGCTGCATCCAGGAGGGATGACACTGATCGATCCCAGCCTCGCTGCTTAACGCGGCACAAATTGCTTTTTAATTGCAATTGGAGAAACTGGCTTATCTGGGATGTTTACAACTCATCTTTTAGAAAACTGATCAGCCTACTCTCCTCTCCTCTTCCTTGGGGCAAAAGCTTTCCCTCCTAGCATGCCCTGGAAAAGGCCAGCAGTCTTCTGGAATGCTTCCCAGCCACTCAAGGCAGAGACTTTGTCCAGCACTGCTCCAGATGCCCTGTGGGTTCCTCACTCTTACCCCAAATGTACCTCAGGTGCACCCCTGGCCCCAAGCCACAAGGAGCAGGCAGTCTCTGGCTGAGCTGGAAGAAACCCCTGCCCTGCTTTGCAAAAAGCTGTGGAAAGGTCCCCCACGCCTCTTCCTCGAGCAGTAGGGTGCTTCCTGATAGCCCTGCATTGCCAAAGCACATTCAAAGCATTCTCGGGGCTGTAAGGAAGGAAAAGCCAGGAAATGTCCCCTCCTGCCCCTGCCCAGGCATTCCCAGCTCACTGGGCCCAAAAGCCATCAGTTACTAAACCAGGCAGAGGGGGTACAGCTGCCCAGGGAGCCCCACTGGCCCCCAAACCCCCAACTACTGCATTCTCCCTCCTGGGCACTGTGCTGGACAGCACACTGGCCCTGTGAGGACTGCAGGGGCACAGGGGGCATTTCCATGCATCCATCACTCCTGGAGCATCACTTGGGGTCCCATCATTTGCATGCCACTCTTTGAGCATCTCTTCTTTTTGGGCACAGGATATCTCTCCCTTGGTCAGACAGTTCCACCTCCTTCTCCTGGCCCACATCTCCTCTCTCCTGCTCTTGCAAGCTCCAGGTGCATAAAGGAGGCTCTGCAGGGAGCCCCAGCAAGGAGAACCTGAGAGCTACAAACAGACACTTCCCACTGCAGCCCCTCGGGGCTGGGCAGAGGATCTGTGTGACTTCACGGTCCCAGACCAGGAGCAGAGGCCCATGCTGCCCACAGAAGCTCTCTCAGGACGTGTCCTGATCCTGCAGGGCTGGCCATGACAACAGATGTCTCCATTCCCTCGGGGTCCATTGCTGCTCCTCTGCTGACTGAATAACCAACCTGCCCCATTCTCTCCCAGGGGAAGCACAGGTTCTCTGCGTGCAGTTCCCTCCTCTCCTCCCCCACTCTGAGTCCTAGAAGATGATCTGTTCATGCAGCTACCCCTTCCCCAAGCCCAAACTCTCTTTCAGTGGTCATGAGGCCAAAGGAATGATTTGGGTCTGTTCCTAAGAGGAATCCAGCCCTGGCTCAGCTGGCAGAGATGGGGAGAAATCTCCTGCTGGACACTGGGACACAAATGGCAGTGTCCCCAGTGTGGAAGGAGGGGTCTGACAGCCACCTTCCCTCTGCCTTTCTTTTTCTAAGTCAGCCAGGACTGTGCTCACAGACCTCCCCTTGCCTCAGGACAGCAGGGACTCCTGGATGTCTCCATCCTGGGGGCCCAGGGCCACCCTCACCTGCAGCCTGGCTCTGCAGCAGCAGGCACTCCTGAGCAGCCCCAGCACTCGGGGTTTGCTTCAGCTCGTGTCTGCAGCATCCTGCTAGGAAGAGGAGCTCTGGCATGGGAGCTATTAGAGTGGGTGGCAGCAGATGGTGACAGCAGAGGGGATAAGAAAATAAATACAAAGAGGCTATCCCGAGGGGAGAAGTCACCACATTAACACTCTGCTGCTTACACTGTGTCTCCTCCCGACGCCTAAACAAACACTGCTCGGTTCCTGGCGCACGGGAAGCCGAGGGAGGGGCACAGCACTGAGCACACACAGCACTGCACAGCCCTCAGAGGTGCTGCAGCCCCAAACCCTGCCCCAAACCCTGCCTCCGTACCCCAAATGTCTGCAGGGGGATCCCATCCAGAACAGGGGAACCAGCCGAGCACAGAGCCTACATGTCCTGCTTCACACAGTTTAGGGAAGTCCATCCTCCCACCAGCCTGGCTGTGGACACAAGATCACCACATCTGCCCTTTCCACGGAGCAGGGTGCTAATGGATGCTCTTGCCTGACATCTTCAGAAAAGCAAGTGGGAGACATTCCTGAGGGAGATGGGGAGACTGCAGGGACTGCCCAGTGCTGCCTCACAGGAAAACTGATGTTCCTTGTCCATCACACACTCCCACAGCAGCACAGCTGCTCACCTGGAGCAAAGCAATCACTTTTCCCAGCCCTCACACAGCCTTGGGCAGTGGGAGCCCATCTCTTGCTGACTGCCACCCCAGGCTCTTCCATCAGCCCCAAGCTCTGCAGTCTGCAGGACCATTTCAGCTTCTCTGGCCACCAGCAGCAGTGGGAAAGGTCTTTCCTTCTAATGCTCCTCCTGAGAGGCCTCCAAGGGTTCAGCCTTGAGAAAAACAACTAAAAGTGAGGAGAGGAGCCTGGCTCACCAGGCTGCTCCATAGGAACACTCTGAGGACAACTCACCTCAAATCAAGAGACCCCCCCAAAAAAACCTGCAGCCCTCACCAACACCTCCCTTGTGGGAGAGCCTCAGCAGGATGACACCGAGGTGGAAGCAGCCTTTAAACATGCAGTGGCTGTCTCAGGCAAAGGCAATTCATTATGTTAAACATGTTATTAAAGGATCTAAAGCAACAGAGCAAAGGCGTTCCAGGAAGGGTTTGAACTCCCCCAGCAAGGGGCTCCTGGGAGTCCCTCGTGTTGATATTTTGCATGGGCTTGTCTGCAGCTGAGCCCGCAGAGAACACAAATGCCCCCCCCAGTCCCCTGGCAGAACCCCAATCAATACAGCCTTCGGGGAGACTCGAGGAAGCAAAGCTATTAGTGGGACCACGGTTAATTCCAGGGGAAAGAAACAAGCAACAAAAGCAATAAAAGTGATTGATTGCTCATGCAGCCACGGTAACCCTTTCCTGCCTGTGTCCTGCAGCACAGCAGAGAGCAGGATGCTCGGTGGAAAAGCCCCTCTTCCCCAGCTTTGGCACAGTCCCAAAGGGCTGCTGCAGGGCAGAGGGCTGTGGCACAGAGGTGGACAGGGGGCTGGGACGAGGCAAAGGCTGCACTGGGGAAGGAAAGTGCCATTCCAGGAGATCCCATCAGCATGCAAGAGCTCAGGAAAGCAGCTCTTGGCGGCAGGACCTTCAGAAAATGGGACAGCACGTGGCGACTCCAGCTTTGGGTGGAAGTCACGGTCCAGCAGCACACCTTTGCTGGGCAGGAGAGCTCAGAGCAGAGCAGGGACATCCCCCCAGCAGCCCCAAGGACACATGATTTTCAGTGATGCCTCTTCCTGGTGTTAAAATCAAGAGGCAAACACAGTTAGAAGGGGGAAAAGGGATTTTGCTTTGGTATTTATCTTAAGGATCCTCAGGTGCACCACGTCCAGGTCAAAGGCACCTCCATGCACCCTGCAGTGCCCACCCGCCAAAGATCTGGTATCACATTAGAGGTGTTACTAATTAGCACATCTATCAAAGATTCCGCAATGAGAGGCTCGAGTGAGCCCCCCTCCCCAAGGAACCTTCCCCTGGATGGTTCTGTCTCAGTTTACAAAATGTGTCCTGGAGAGGCCCTTGGGCTCTGGGCACACTGATCCCTCACTGCGAAGCTTCTGAAATGTTCGGTCTGCCAGCTTGACAAACAAGTCCAGGAATGGAGGCAAAAAGCACCGAGAACACAGAAATTTTAAAAAGGTATAACAGGGGTATAAAAGAAAAGGTGAAAAAATCATCCTGGCATCATCAGCACCTGAGAGGAGCCACCTCTGCCACAGCAGCAACGCACCAGGAAACCAGCCAGGCCTGTGTTTCCCTAACCCCACAGCTGCCTTCCCCACACATCTCCCCATTCCTTCTGCCCCCTCACATCACGCTGGCTACAGCTGTAGGCATTAGGTGGGAAGGTGACTGCCATGGCTTTGCTCTCTGAAGCACCTCAGACAAGTGCAGGAGCTTGCAGAGAGCCCCTGCAGCAGCAGCAGCAGTGGTGGCAGCAGGAGCTGGGTGAGCACCCGCTGACCAGAGCAGCACAGGGGGAGAGCCAGGTGGCAGCTGCATAGGAAATAACTGAGAACATGTGGAGATGGACGCTGCAGAGCAGAGCAAACTGACTAAAAGGCAAGGCCAAGGTGAGCTGGAGGTACAGAACCATGGGATTGTTCAGGTTGGAAAAGATCATCGAGCTCAGCTGTCCACCCAGCACCACCACCACGTTCAGCACCAGCCCATGTCCCCAGGCACCACACCAACACTTCCAAGGATGGTGACTACACCATCTCACCCAGAGAGCCTGTTTCAGAGCTTTACAACTCTTTCTGTGAAACTTTTCCTAACATCTGATCTAAACCTCCCCCGGTGCAACTTGGGGCCGTTTCCTCTTGTCCTGCCATTTGTCACCTTGGAGAACAGACAGACCCACACCTGGCTACACCCTTCTTTCAGGGAGCTGCAGAAGGTGAAAATGTCCTCCCCTTTTCTCCAGGCTGAGCTCCCCCAGCTGCTCCTCATCAGATTTGTGCTCCAGACCCTTCCTCAGCCCTGCTGCCTTTCTCTGGACACGCTCCAGCCCCTTGATGTCTTTCTTTGCTGAATGTATCAGCATTTCTGGAAGGGTAATGCCTCCAAAACAGCAGGAATAAGCTCATCCACAGCTACTCCACCTACAGGCCCGTCCTTGCACTGTCACAGGCCACCAGGGACTTGCACCTCTCAGCCCACGAGACATCAAACAGCCAAACAAAATGGGGAACCAGCCTCCCCTCCTGACAGCACCAGAGTTTTTTAAAAAGGTTTTTGTGCTGCCTCTCCCAGCTGTGGGAAGCACCCGACTGACCTCCGAGCCCTGGCCGCAGGCGGTTGTCGTAGCCGTCCAAGAGCCGGTCCAGGATGCGCGTGAAAATGGTGATGTTGTCTTTGCTGTCATCCACCACGTCTGAGACGTGCTTCTGGGAGAGCCTGGCACACGTGGAGAGGGGAAAAAACGGGAAAAAAAAGAGTTAGAAGGGAAATCCACACTGGGCATGCTCTGAGCAGCTACAGGGAATGAAGGGATGCTGGTTCCTGCTCCAGCCTGGGCTGTGGGATGGGGCTCAACTTCTGATGAAGTCTTGTATTTGCAGGACTCATCACAGGGCATTTCTGATCAACTCCCCATAGATCTCATTGCTGAGGCCTCCCTGCTGCCCCATCCCCACCTTTCCCTGCTCAGAGCCAGCAGTACCATGGGCAGTGGTGTAGGAGCCTTAATTTAACAGGGAGTGGTTTAGGAGTCCTGTTTTAACAGGGAGTGGCTTAGGAGCCCTAATTTAACAGGGATTGGTTTAGGACCCCTAATTTAACAGGAAGCCTGCCCCAGTGTCCCTTGGCTGCCCCTAAGAAGGGGCATTTTCTGAGCAGAGGCTGTGGGAAGCTCAGGCATTCAAGTGCCACCATCTCACAGGCAGCAGGGGAGAAGTGACACCAGTGGTTTGCCAGATTGAGCCATTTGAAAGATCTCTGCCGCAGGGAAGAGGGGAGACAGAAAAACAAGAATTCAGGCTTAAAGCCCAGTCATTAAAACACTTAGTGAACAATCTCTGCAGTCTGCTGAACTTCCCCTGTTCATAAAAACAAATGAGTTTCCACGTCCCCATCTCTGCTCAGCACAAGAAGCCTGGAAGCCCCCAAACAAGATGATCTCCTCAGAACACATTCTGCCCCGGGTGGAATAAAACAAGGAGTAAATTCCTCTTAAAAAAAAAAAAAA